>CABFWB010001739.1:47356-91143 GCA_902151455.1 Timema bartmani | reverse complement strand
AAAATTTTTTGTAATGAGATTGAGATTCACACAAGATGAAAGGCTAAGTAAGGGTACGGCTTTAACTGAATTAACAATAGTGAACACCAAACTATGTGTTTTGTTTTCATAGACAACAGGAAGACAAATTTCACCAACAGGTGTAATCTCAAAACCCCCAAAAGCTTCAATATGAGTTTTAGGAGCACTTAGCCTAGAACTATAATCAGGTCCAATGGACTGCAAAGACCTTAAAGGAAGGATGTTAACTTCTGCCCCTGTGTCTAATTTGAAAAGTACAGGTTTGCAGTTAATTAGCAATGATATGCACCAATGACGATTGGTATTTACAGAGTTTATAATTGAAAGAGAACCTATATCTGAATAACCTGAAACAGGGGGCAAAGAGTAACCATCAGTATCTTGAAATTGACAAAAATAATTACACTCACCAACATTTGAAGTCTGGTTAACAACATTACTATCAGCGTTCATAGCTCCTAGTTCAAAAGCACTACGACCACTAGAAAAATTATTTGTGGCAACACAATTTTTGGCAAAATGGTTCATACCTCGGCATCGATTACATCGCTTATTAATAGCAGGACATGGCCGGTTTGGATGGTCATACCCACATCGATAACACGCTTTTCTAACAAACTTTTCACTAAACTTGTTTCTTGACAAACCAAGATTTTCTTTGGGGTCGGGACGTAACGGTTCAGTCTGCTGTAGATTGTTCCAACTTCTTGATTGACCTGTTTTTTGAAGGTGGTACTGATTCTGCACTTGGGAGGGTTGGGGGGTTGTTGTTTTTCTGCTAACTTTAAATATATCACTTTGCGAGGATCGCCCTCCATCTTCAATGGTTTTCAAGTTTTTTTCTGCCAGCTCCACTGATTTGCAATATTCCACAACTTTGTTTAGGGTAGTATCTTCCCTAAGAAGGTGTTGTTTTATTGACTGTGAGTTCACACCCAATATTATTTGTGCACGCAGCAACTTATCCTCCTGGTCACCAAATTCACAAGGCGTGGCAAGAGCTCTGAGTTCTGCATAGAAGTTTTCAAACGGTTCACCGAGACATTGTTTCCTGTTAAAAAAATTGAACACAAGGATTGTTTCATTCTTCTTCGGAATACAGTGAAATTTAAGAACAGACAATATATCATTTACTGTTTCTTCTTCAGGTTTGATGGTCGTTAAGGTTTTATATAGTCGGACAGCATCTCGTCCTAATAGGTTTTTTAGCCTGGCTATTTGCACGCCTGCAGATTTTGTTCCGGTCTCTGTCGCCTCAAAATATTCTAGAACTTCTTCCTGGAATTCATTGAAATTCTTCGCCAAATCTCCGGCAAGATTAAGCGGCTTGGGTTTATTAAACTCCATTGATAACTATTTCTTTACAGGACGAGATATGAGATAGTCGTATCCACAAATCTGAATCACAGATAATTCACTGCAGACACTACCGACTGCGCCATGTTTTATTATCACATACAAAAATAAGTTTCAGTACATAATCAGAAAATTCAAGAGGTCTCGTTCACATAAAGTACAGGCTTTGAATGACCCAAAAATCATACATCAAAGTTATAATAAAAATCCATGTTAGAAATAAACACTAAAAGGTATCATACACAGTAAGGCCAACTGACCAACAAACAAAGACCTTCGATTGAGTTAGGCGCTACTATACAACTTATTAAACAGTACCTACAACAACCTTACATAGTCGTGGAATCTTAATCTTTTGGAAATACATGCCTACCCCTCTTTTTGTTATTTGGCCACCTTAGCTTTACTTAGAGGTCCTAGAGTAGAATGTTTCATCTCTCCACCAATATTTTACTGATAAATTTAGATTAAGTCAACCCACGCATATTTATATACATTTCCATGTTACATATTTATAATACTTCCCCCTCTTTACTTCCTAAGACTATCTGCCCCTAGTTTAAACTAGTGTGTCTAGGTTTGGCCGATACGGGAATCAGGAGGTAGAGTTGGGAACAAGTGAGATGGGAGAGCAAAGTTTCTGTTAAAGATTGCTAACAGCTTGATTACATTTGTTTGAACGACGAACTTTGGGTTTTAGTCTTGCACTCAATCGATCATTTAAATTCTTGCCTGTAGGAAGTATCACTATATTAGCCTACTAAGTCATGAGTTTCAAACTTAGCTATACTTTTTAAACCTATTATTAACACATTCACATTTAAGTAAACATACATAGATGTATCTCACAAATTCATACAAATTAGCGAACAATATCAAAATGGCACATTGCCTGATTTGTGTCTAATAGAGAAAATTATACCCGAAAATCTTTATCTCTCTTACACATTGTTGTGCCGACAACAGTTCGAAAACGTAGCCTAAAGAGGTCGTCTTTTTATATTGAGGTTTTAGCCCATTCCTTCTTCCTTTTTAAGAAGTCTTTTAAAGACTTACGTTTTGATGGATCTCTCTGAATTCGAGGTCATCCAATGTCAAATTTGAGTATACCGGCTAAGCTAAATTGATAATTATAAGTGTTAATTAAGGAGAAATATAAATTGTTAATAGTTGTGTGGACAAGTTGTTCCAGTTTCTTTAAAGGTGTTTATCTTTTTATAAATTGTGTCAGTACACCGCGTTTATATATAATTTAAGACCAAAATGTCTTTTTTCAAATTAAGTATTGATAAAGTTCCTCTTGAAGGTAAGCGAGTTCTTATGAGAGTAGATTTCAATGTACCATTAAAAGATGGGCAAATCACTAATAATCAAAGGATTGTCGCTGCTTTAGATACAGTCAAGTACGCACTGGACAAGGGCGCCAAATCGGTCGTTCTTATGTCTCATTTGGGTAGACCGGACGGTAGCCCAAATCCCAAGTATTCTTTAAAGCCAGTTGCTGCAGAGCTGAAACAACTTTTGAAAAGAGATATCAAGTTCTTAAATGATTGTGTAGGCCCTGAAGTAGAGAGTGCTTGCAAGGACCCGCCAAAAGGGTCTTTGATTCTACTGGAAAACCTACGTTTCCATTTAGAAGAAGAAGGGAAGGGAGTTGATTCAAAAGGTAACAAAGTAAAGGCTTCCCCCGAAGCTATTGCTAAATTCCGTGCAGGCCTGCGCCCATTGGGGGATGTGTATGTCAATGATGCTTTTGGAACGGCACACCGTGCCCACAGTTCAATGATGGGAGAAGGGTTTGACACTCGAGCTGCTGGTTTCCTAATGAAAAAGGAGTTAGAGTACTTTGCAAAAGCATTGCACAACCCACAAAAACCATTTCTCTCCATATTAGGTGGTGCTAAAGTCTCTGACAAAATTCAGCTTATTGAAAATCTTTTAGATAAAGTGGATGAGATGATAATAGGAGGAGGAATGGCATACACATTCTTGAAAGAACTAAATGGGCTTGAGATAGGAAATTCTCTGTTTGACCAAGAAGGAGCCAAAACCGTGAAGGATCTTATAAAGAAAGCTGAGCAGAAGAATGTAAAAATCCACCTGCCTGAAGATTTTATAACTGCGGATGACTTCAAGGAAAATGCAAAGGTTGGAGAAGCTTCTCTGACTACAGGAATCCCGAAAGGATGGATGGGACTTGACATTGGTCCTAAATCAGTTGAGTCGTTCAAGGCTGTAGTTGGTAGGGCCAAGGTTATCGTATGGAATGGACCCATGGGGGTTTTTGAGTTTGAAAATTTTGCTAAAGGCACCAAAGGTGTGATGGATGCAGTGACAGAAGCCACAGCTAAAGGCACGACAACCATCGTGGGAGGGGGTGACACTGCGACCTGTTGTGCCAAGTGGGGTACCGAGGACAAAGTGAGCCATGTTAGCACAGGTGGAGGTGCTAGTCTAGAGCTGCTAGAAGGGAAGATTTTACCAGGGGTTGCAGCCCTCTCTGACGAGTAGACTTATTTACACTACTGTAGTGTTTTTGGTAAAGTGATGATCAGAGACTTAAGGTGATAAAGATTGTTAGTCCTAGAGTGATGTGATGTTTGGCAAGAAATATGTAATATATGTCTAGATTAACATGACTGTTATTTCCCTACTTTATTTATTTGTTCAAATCTAACACATTAAACAGATCTATTTTAAAATCTTAAGAATATTATACCAGAAGGTCTTGAATTCAGCTTCAAAAATGGTTTTAAGTTGGATCCAACAAGTAGGACTTGGGCAGGATTTTTTTATTTCAAAGTAAATTATTACAATTTCAAATAAAAAAATGTAATAAACAATTTTTTGAAACCATATTGAATAAATAGCCTAGGTAATGTCTTTAAACGGTCATAATTCTCGTATTTTCATGTCTCAGGCTTATCTACCTACTTTGATAGGTAGGCCCTAAATTTATTCTTAGAAAAATTCAACAGATGATTGCTATTGTTATTTTGACTAAATATAAGTTAGGCCTACACTTAAATAAAAAAATAAAAAGGGTCTAGTAGTCTTTTTCATACATTATAACAAAAACACTACCAAACATTATTAATCACACATTAAGTTCACACTTAAATTCCAGACAGAGCACTTTTACCATTAATAGACCTAGCTTATTAGACTCTTACTGATTTAAATTACTCCCCTATGTGATTGGACAATGTTGCACATTGCTTGTGTTGTTAAGACTCAACGTTCTAACTTATGTAACGTTTCACCCTTATAATCCTATGAGATACAATAGCCCGGACACCTAAAATCTATAGTTAATTATAAATATATTTTAAATAATCATTATATAATTCGTTTCTATGTTATTAGTTACAAGATAACCCAACCTAACAAAACCTTACCTTCCATATGTAGGGCCATTTAAAGTTTAGGCACCCGCCTTGGTGGCGTAGTTGGCTAACGCGCCAGTCGTGTTGAGCTTGACCACTGAGGACGGGGAGATCAAGGTTCGAATCTCGGTCGGGTGAACTGAGGGTGGTTTTTCCTAAATGGTTATCCACTATCCCTCCACACAAATGCGGGTTCACTTCCTCTAAATTCAATCTTCCCAATTCCTAATCCATTAGTGTAATTAGTACTTGAGCGTATAAGCCGAACGGGTAATAAGACGCGGTGCTAAATAATAAAGTTTAGGCTAAGTAAAGATGAGTAATAGGTCTATAATCAACACATTTAAAATTACCCACCTGGTGGTATAGTTGGCTAAAGAGGTTTCATATTGAGCCAAACTGCAGAGGACAGGAAGATCGAGGTTCAAAGCTTTGTCTGGTGAACTGGGGGTAGTTTTTTCTAAATGGTTTTCCACTCTCCCTCCATGCAAATGCGAGTTCACTCTAAATTCAACTTTTCCAAATCCTAATCCATTAGGCTAGTTAGTACATGAGCGTTTAACCCAAATAAGTAGTAAGACGCACTGCTTAAAAAAAACATGCATTTAAAACTATTTTATTTTTCCTTCACCAATGTGGCTCATGGATTGTGTGGAAGGAAACCAACATGGAATAAAGGTGAATAATTTGACTGTGCACACTAATTTAGCTATCATTATCTAATCAAAGAAACTTTCCTCTTAGCTTATACAAATATTGATATGTCAAGAACCAATTTTTTTTATAATGAGAAACTTGGAGCTTAAGCCTTCAGGCAGGGATATATTACCAGTATATTCACCTTACAACCTTAAAAAGTGTATCTAAAGTATTCATATTATAATGTACTATAACACAAATGCCATGTATACCAGTGGAATCGCGGTAGGAAGGTAGGTATAGAAGATATATATAAATTGTATTTCTCTTTGTTTAGCTATAAAATTAAGCCTAACTAGACTTTATTTTCATGTCCATATTGATATTATTTATAAGAAGTGATAACTGCAATAGACCTCAAATAATATTATTTGTAACTGTCAGAACTTCCTATCTTGATTTCGCTATAGATATAATGTAAGCAATGTAGCAAATGCCTATAAATATTCAATCTTAAATATAGGTAATTGTTTACTGTAGCATATTGGTATTTAGTGTATGTCATAGGGTGACTTGTGAAAGCAAATTATTTTGTTGAAACGATTGAAACGGCAGTAGATTAATAAAAGTGCCAGAAAGTTGATAACATTGTTGATAAAAGTGATTCACACCTTGTGTATTCCTCTTGAATTGTACAAGACCAATTTTGTCCTCCCAATCTGATAGGTTTTCTCATTTATTGTGGGAAAGTTTTGATTGTGAAGCCCATTATTTAGTGTTACTTCATTATTAAAGTTTTCCCGAATCCCAACTATTTTAATCACAAATTCAATTTTTCACACATCCATTTAGGTGGTCACACGATAGGACCTACTCTTGAAATAGACTTAATTGCTGAAGTCTTGAGAGGTCGGGGTTTGAAACCTGGCTTGTTTTTATGAGGATGGTTTTCCCTGAATTATTATTTCCCCACAACTTTGACATTGATGTGGGTTCAAACCACTGTTAAAACTTTTTTTTTTTATTTGTACTCTTGATTAATCAACTTTTGTTCTAAAATGAACATAGTTGGTTACGTTCCCTAATATTTTCATTGTTATATAAAAAAATACTATCATGTTTATAGAAGTTTTAAATGATTTATTAGTCTTATATAATTTGATAAACCTGTTTCCGGTAATATATAAGTTACGAGGAACTGGCTGAACAGATTTAGACAAATGACCTCTCATTTTAAAGGTTAGGTACCGGTACCCAAGATGTCGGGAAGAATTGTAGTTTCCAACAAAAATAAGATTTTCCAGAGAATTTTCAGCTTTTCATTCTTTATATATCCAAAGCTAATATTTATGCTTTTAGTGAGGATTATACCATCTAGATATCTTATTCTGAACATTGAAAAATGACACCTGGACACGGGAATCGAACCTGGGACCTATGGCTTAGTACGGCAATGTTCTAACCACTGAGCTATCCAGGATTCGTCCCGTGCCCGGGGTCATTCTTCACTCATATTTTAAGGCAAAACCTATAATGGACGTCCGGGTTTGATTCCCGTGTCCAGATGTCATTTTTCAATGTTCAGAATATGATATCTATATGGAGTAATCCTCACTAAAAGCATAAATATAAGATTTGGCTATTTAATTCTTAATATGCAATCCCATACAATTATAATAATTCTACAAATGGCAGCAATAAGCCAACTACCAAGTTGAAGATGGCTGCGTTATCTGATAGCTTGTGATATTAATATAATCACATACTTGTAGCCGACGATTTCCGCACATCCATCATAGGCTCTGCCTTAAAATATGAGTGAAGAATGACCCTGGTCACGGGACGAATCCTGGATAGCTCAGTGGTTAGAGCATTGGCGTACTAAGCCAAAGGTCCCAGGTTCGATTCCCGTGTCCAGGTGTCATTTTTCAATGTTCAGAATTTTCATTCTTTGTTTACATCACCATGGATTTGTGCATGAGTGGATACATGTAAATGAAATTATCTCTCTGGTTACAAATAATATCTCGACATTTACTTTAGTGATATGGTGCAACAATTAGAAAGATTAGGACAATTATTTGTATATTTATCAAAATAACTGATATTAGTTAAAAAATATATATACTTTTTTTTTTTGCATTCTTGATTTTATCCTTCCTCTTATTTGTTTTTAAATAGTTACCTGTGCAATTATGTATAGTTTGAAAAGCCCTTTTCCAGTATTTGAAATTACAAGAAAATTACTGAACAGATTTGGACAAACTACCACGGTATCAACAAAAATTGTAGCCTAAAACAAAATACAATTTTCCTAGCAAAATTTCAATCTTTTTCTTCTGTGTGGGCAATAGCTAATCTGTACAGTAATTATTTGTTTACATCACCACAGTATGATTTGTGTATAAGTGTAAGTTACATCGGTAAATAAGTATTTCCCTTTGGTTAAAAATAACTTGATCCTTACTTGAGTGGTATGATGCAACAAATAGATTATAGCTGGGAAAGGGGTTGTCTAGAGTTTTCATCATAGTATGAAGAGGAAAATATATGTTTTGATTCAAATAAAACACCTAAAGCTAAAAATGTATGTAAAGTTGATAGCCTTTGATGAGTATACTTTTAGCTAGAAAGTTGAGTGAGGTGATATTAGAACTTTTCCCACTAAAAAAAATAAAATTTGTGCAATAATCTGCGGCTATTGTTGCAAAATTACTCGAGTTAAACTTCTTCAGCATGTTATTCGCTTGAACACCTTTAATTTAATATGTAAAACCTGATTGAGTATGAAACATTGTAAAAACAAAAATCACTTGTGCACCACTCTTGCAGGCTTGTTTGTGTTACAGTTGGTAGGCCTACACTACTCACCATATTCTGTATGCTCCACAGTGTTTCATTCTTAAGATTCTATGCACATTAGACAAGGTCAATAATGTGTATGGCAATAACCGACCACATCATAGAACATTTTAGTTCTAGAAGTACTGTTGAAATTGTGTGTCCATTTGCACAAGCAAGCTGGATATAAGTGATTTAATAGTTTACTACGGTTCCTGGTGGCGTCACTAGTAACAATTGTGGATTATGTGTCTGTTAAAATGAAGACACAACAGAACCAACTAATAAATTATATTTGAGTGCCGACCATAGAGGGATGAACGTACTGTAAAGCAGGCCTTTTTAAACTCTGGGATGGTGGGTGACCTGGTGGTCTAGGGGTAAGGTGTCAGACTTCTGTGCTGAGTGTCCGGGGTTCAATCCTTGGTCCTGGCACAGACTTTATCTGATTGCCAAACCCTTCCTTCACCTCTGACAAGATGTGTATTAATCACAACCTGTGAATGTGTGGAATGCCAGGCTTACACTGTGGTTCGGATCCCACGTTAAACTATAGGTCCTACATTTCATCTCACAATCACCCTACCATTACACATTAGAGTAAGTGCGTGTAACCCGAACGGGTAGTAAGATGTGGTGGTGGTGATGATGATGATAATAATAATAATAAATTCTGGGTCTTGTAACTGAATGTGGGGGTTACAAAAAATTTGGCAACAGTAAAATGTTTCTGAACGCTTATTGACTAAAAATTATTTCATAATCAACCACATAATGAATCTGAGGTGTTTCTGGCATCACTCACCCTTGTGACATCGAGCGACTTCACTGCAACCTTGGTTCCGAGTATACAAGTTGTAACATATTTATTTTAAAAGATAAAATTGAAAGTTTCACTAAAAAAAAAGTTAACATAGGTAATAAGATGGAAAATAGTTCCTTAGAAATGTTTATAGTTACAGATGATTTTATAATTGAAAATAATCTTCCCAAATATTTAATTGTAAAAGCTATAATTGATCATCTCAAGTCCTGGAGTCAACAGTTCCAGAAATACGCCCCTTCAAATTTTGATACTAAAAAACTAAGTTGGGTTCATAAACCATACTCAATTGAAATAAAAAAGAGTCAACTGCCATTAAAATTCAAGAAGAATTTGCTGAGTTATCAAGTGACACAGGTTTAAAGCTTGAGCTTCATAAAAGATTATAAAATAAATTTTGGCTTGGGATTAGAAAGGAATTTCCAACAATTTCTGAAATTTCCCCAAACATACTTCTGCCATTTTGTGCTACAAATTTATATGAAGCGTGCTCAGCATTGCCGATTATAAAATCAAAATAGCGATCAACTCTGAAAAACGTTGAAGATGCTCTACACCCTGCAGTATCAGATATCCAGCCAAGATTTAATTTTTTATGTAAAAATAAACAAGCACATCCATCTCATTACTATGCACATTTACTGTCTTTTTAATAAATGGTAAAATAATATGAATACCATAGAATTGTTTTTAAATAATTTATTACCATTAAATGTTTGATTTATATACCATTAGACCCGGGCTCGCTAAAAATTTCTTGGGTGAAAATGGGTCGGAATTAGAAGTTTAAGAGCCCCGCTGTAAAGGACAGTATTGTTTTATATTACAAGTTTTTAACACAGTCTATAGCAGCATAAAATCAACTACTAGGCATTTCTCAAATTTACACAACTTCAAACACGTTTTGTTACGTGAATCAAATGGCTGCCTGTACAAATTTTGATTGAATTACAGTATGCTATTGTGAGGTGCAGCAAGTTTGTGTAGGGACCATTTGTAAACATAAGCCTACTTCTCTTGTGCATGCCTACTCTCTACCTATGGCTGTGCAAACACATTCCAAGTAGAATAATGGCTTTCTGTTTGAGAGTTAAAGATATGTAATAATGATTTTGAGTAATTAACATTCTGCTGGCTTAACTTTGTGCCTACTGATAGTTATTTTTATAAAGACCATTGGATTGAATAGTCCTTATCAGCCAATTAAATGGAATGCACACCAGGATGATACAATACATATTGCAAGGTCGTAAATGATACATGATAATTTTCTTATAAGATAGGTATTGCTTGTGCCGGTTCAAACTGTATGGAAGTGACAAAACAGGTACACACTAGTACGATGGCAACATCTATTGTAAGATATGTGTATTAAAGCGACACGCTTTGCTAGTCTCTTCACTCTGTATCTTATGATATTTTAAGGTGATATATTATGGTTAAGTCAATTTAAAAAAATATTAATTTCTTTAATTAATACATGGTGGAAAAAAACCTCTGTTTATGGAACTATACACTTAAATAATGCAGTATAACTGATGTGGCAGGTTTGGTCTGGAAGACTCATTCTATAAAATACTCTAAATTTTCATTTGTGTTGCGGTAGTTAGCTCTTGAAACTACTTCTGAACTCTGTCGTACATTAATTAAATTATATGAAAGCACCCAATACTTGCTTCTTTTCCTTTTCTTTTTTTCAAATCACATCTTCACTCTAAGAGCTCATGAATTACAACTGATAAATTGATTCTAAAATATGTCTACTGCCTAAAGATCTTCTCACTTTGGTGTGCAGCAAAATTATCTTAAGATAAAAATCGCACCTTGCAATGATTGAACGATCTAAATCGTAATGTCCTAGTGTGCAACCCGCTTTATGTGACCATATTAATAACTGTTTTGAAATTAAATCATCTTAGGATAAAACCACGAGAAGGAAAATATTTTGTCAACCTTTTAAAATTGGGTAATTAATTCAGGTTAATTCTTAGTACCAGAATAAGGGTCATATTTAAGAGAGATGTGGGGTTTATGGGATCAACCCCCTCACCTCCCCCTCCCCAGAACATATTGATCTAGGTGAATAATGCTCCTTAATATTGATAACTTAATGGCCCAATTAGAAACAAGCATATAACCCGAACAGATAGTAAGACATAGTGCCAAAAAAAAATAATTAAACCTTTAATGAGAATACAGTAAGTGAATTTGATGTACTGAGACTGCTTCAGGTTATGGACCACATTATTTCCAAGCTAACTATTTATTTTTCAAAACACAAAAGCTTGTACATAAAATTTTTCCCAGCCCTTGCATAGGTACGAATTAAGTTTGTGTTGAGTTTTATGAAAATATTCTTCCTGATGTATCAGCTTTTCCAGCGAAATTCTCAATCTGGAAGAAAAAGTGGGGACAAAAATAGAAACAAGCTTGAGGCCCACAACTGCCATAAGATCTTTTGTTGAATGCAATAAGAATTTTTTCCCCTAATTCAAAAATTCTCAATATTTTTGCAACACTCCCTGTTTCAACAACAGCCCTGGAATGCTCTTTTTAAACATTAAGGAGGTTGAAGATTCATTGGCAGGATTAGCTCTCATGTCTGTTCGCCATGAAATAGTTATTGATCTACAAAATATTTTCACGTGTATGGAGAAACAACGACCTCGCCGTGATAACTTTCTTTTGTAATATTTTCTACATAATATAATATTGTAGTAAAATATTCATTCTTGTGCTGTAAAAATGTCCATTTAGTTATTTTTTTGTCTGCTCCCCTACCCCTATCCTTGCTGAACATATATTCTGTATACGGGCTGATCAGAATCCTTGTTTCACTGTGTATCATACAATCAAGGGATATCAATTTAAAATCTAATTCATGGCAAAGTGACGAAAAAGGTAGCTAAACTTAGTAATGTTTTCATGAATAGTTTTAGAAACAGGTAATAGTTGTAGAATTGGGTCGAATCCACTATTTTACAAATCCGAGTCTTCAATTTACCTTCAAATTCTGAATCTGAATCTTGAAAAACATGAGTATAAGAGGAAATATAAATATAATAGAAAATACAAATATTAACTAAATGTTAACATTTCTTCTTATAATCCATTATATTCAGTTATATGTTAAATTAGTGGTATGAGGTCTTATTATGTTCATCTTATAATTGGTTCTGTTCTGGTATTAGAACTCTTGAAACAAATCTCACTGGAAAATTTAAAAAACTTGCTTTTAAGGAGTTGTCTCAAATCCAAAATGTCCTTGAATCTTGGATAATTTTAAGAATGCAAAGGCCCATCTCTAATATATTGCTTTAAATAGGTTATTTTTTCCAAGCTTTGAAAATTGACCTTGTTCCACACAAATCTCTCACTTCTTTAACAATGACACACATATATTAAACAGGAATATTTAATTTTGCTATGTAAATATTAATCTTTTGAAGATTGTTTTAAAAACTCAAATAGCTCAAACTATAGCAAGGCATTATAAATGTTTAATTTTTCTCTTTGATTAATTGAATCCAACAACTGCATTATTCTTAAAACCATGTTTGATATTTCATAACTTTTTAAAAAGCTGGACGAATCTCCGCTTTCTAATGGTAATCCACCTCACACAATGTAAAGTTTTTAATGGTAAGTCACTCACATGAAAATCAAAAACTTCAAAGATTACTCTGAAAATTATGTCATAGTAAAGCTTTATATGTTTTTTATTTTACAAGAAAAGTTGGCTACAAATTACAAACAAATAAGTTAACAACTCGTTTTACACAACTTCAATCAAGAATATGCCCAGTAAAATGTTGAATTTTACTTTTTCTCCTCTATTCTTAAGAGGTTGTTTCACAGATACTGATTGGTATACAATAAAGTATTTAATATTCAACAGCAGGAAACTGGTATCCCCACAACGTACAATATATAATTTACAAATGGAGCAAAGCATAGTTAGTTACAAAATAAATTATATTTGAAACCATAAATAAATCAACAGTTATTAAAAAGTAAGCTTTTACATAGTTATTTTTCCTGTTACATTTTAAATATGTTTTTCTTTCACAACTCAAAAAAGTTATATAAAACACAAAACTAATCCGAAAGTTTTGCTGTAGTTCGTTATAGCATAACACAGTAACAATTCTGTATTTAATAAAATAAGTTACAAAAGATCTGGTCAGTAGCGAAATAGTTCCTTCACTAGTTATTACTTTGAGAACTTTCTACAAGTTTGAAGAAGATGCCTACATGTTTTTACTTGCGCTGTGCGGGAGGCACGTACATTTGCTGCTGAATGCGCGGAGGCTTGCGGTCTCGGCTGCCCGGCCCGTCCCCACTTTTAATGTACGGCCTTGTTCCACCTCTTCGAAATTCTAGGATACCTAATTGCAAAAAAACAACAAAAATAACACCATATTTTGAAGTGCAATTGCTGTACAAGGTCACCAACAGTGTGGTAGATGACTTGCTTCAATTGACAAAGATTGTATTCATAACTGGTTGTTTAATGAGGTAAGATGTTAGTTGGGGTGCTCGACTTTTCGTAGGTACATTGTTAGTTGCCAGTTCGTTGGCAAACATACTAGAAAAATTGTTAAAAAATGCATTGCCTACTTTAAAAAAAAAGTTACTTCTTACAAATCAAAGCACTTTTATTTACAAGAAAAACAAATGGAAAAATGAAGAACTCAAAATCTATTAATTGATTTGGTATTCTCACATGTGCTTTTGAGCATAAACTCAACTTGAAGCAGTTTAAAAAAAAATTGCAAATCAATATTAAAGCTCAGGATCTTATTTGAATACAAAAATTTTCTTAAACAAATAGCGAAATATTTTAGACATGGTATGGGCTCAAAAATAATCCCCTTTAATGGTTATCAAGTAGCTGAGGTGCATAAAATTGGCTTGTGGTTAACTAAACATTCCACATGTTTAAATAAGGTACGCTATTATCCACATTCATGACAGCTGTGGGTATATTTTTTTTTGTTTGGTCACCCCATCTCATTACCTGTTTGGGTTGTTACTCTCATGTTCTGGGTATAAGAGATTGAATTGAAAGGAAATGTACTTGCATTTACAAAGAGAGCGATAAGGAAAATCATTTGTGAAAAGTCATGTTCAGTACATCTGACCAATTCCAATATTCTTGTTATCGGCAACCTGGTCTATTGCGATAGTGACACCTTTGACCATCCAATCACTGAAGCAAGTTGTTAATTTAAATGCCAAAAACCCTTATTCTAGGCATAAACTATATTTATGTTGAGTGTATTGGTGAACGAAACAAAAGTTTGTAGCAAAGAAAATTTGTATGTGTTCTTCAAATTTATGTAAAATAGCAGTTTATGATTTAAAGTTAAAACAACACACTCCTATTTCTCTTGACCTTTTTTGGCGCTTACTATCCTTTATTGTTGTATGCCTAGTTACTAATTACAATAGTTAAATAGGAATAAGGAAGGTTAAATTTAGAGAAAGTGTACCCACATTTGTGTGGAGGTAAAGTGGAAAACCATTTAGGAAAAACCATCCTCAAAACACTCGACCGGGATTCAAACCCCAATCCCCTCATCATAGGCAGTCTAGTCTATTGAAAGAGTAATGCCTTAGACCATGTTGCCACCGAAGCAGGTAATTTTGGACAATTTAACATTGAAAATTTTAATAAGTTAAATCCCTCAAAATGGAGTAGGACTATTTAGGTTCTTAATCAGACATAATATGTACTTAGAAAATTAAGAGAATTTCAAACCTTACTATGTTTACCAAATTTGTTTCTATAACAAACACTTTCTTGCGCCTGTACATTATAATTTGCCCACTGTTGTAAAATTTCCAAACTAAAGTGCTGTAGAGCTGATAGTGTCGATTTTTTTACTAACTAATGCACACATTTGTTAAATTTAAGTCTCTCTCTGGTAGTATTACATTTCCAAGAATAACTATTTATGACAAAGGATAGTTGAGTCTTATGAAATTCATTACTTAAGGTGCCTGGGATTAATCATTGGTCCTGCTATGTATTATTAGTTCCTTATATGTTTAAACATACACTAAACTAGATAATTTTAGTATAGTTATAGGATCACAATCAACTTAACATTTATGTCACACAACTAAAAGATGTGATGTTAAGTTCCTAATGCTTTAAAACGTAAATTAGATACCTTAGCTCAGTGTGTCTTCATAATGAGCTAAAGGGTAACTGGTTCAATACCAGACCTTGGTGAAATTGGGGCTTCCCTTTTCACAGTGATGATTTAATGGCCAGAAGACATGGTGATATGTTAGTTCTAGAATTAAGTTAGTATGTAAGTTTCATACTGATGTAAAAATCAGTTCAGAAAGTTCACATTAAATATTACAAACAAAAGTAAAGATTTAATCCATCACAGTTCCCTTGATGTAATGTTAACATGACCTTAGATCAACATAAAATCTTGTCCAGTGATAATTAATGTTATGTTAAATCTATCATGTTTTCCTGCCAGCTAATTATGTTAAGATTAACAAAGTGGATTTTTATTTAGTGAACAAACACCTTCAATGTTATAGTTCGTAAACATTGAAGCGTCATAGCCTATTTTAAAATTTTATTTTGTAGCTCCAGTAAGGCTTATTTTGCAAGTACGTTAGGCCTAATACGTCATAAATCATAGTGTTTTGTTAAGTAAACAATTTGTTTTTAAAGAGTAAACATTTTTTGATTTGCTTGCATGTTTATGTTAAAATTAAAGTGAATCCTGAACACACAGTATATTTATTTACATTACATAAACATCATGTGTCAGTTACATAATGAATCATGATCCCTGCATAACATAAATTTGATAATGTTCAATAATAACACCTCTGCATGAGAGAATGTCTTACCTGAGAAATGGTTCTGATTATAGGACTGTGAAGGTAAGCTCTCCGATGTAGAGCTGAGAAAGGCACCAGAAGACTGCAGTGGATGAGCAAGGCCATCCTGGAAGTCCACAATTATATTTGTTTCCAATGGAACCGATGTTCCTTAACAAACCATCATCTATTTGTGCTCATGATAATAGTGTGCATGTGTGTGTGTGTGCAAGAAACTTGGCTTTCCAGTAATACATAAAAAACATAAAAATAATAGTGCAACCTAATTAATAATTGTATATAAAAAATTGGTCAAAATCAAATATTTACCATTTTTCTCACGATATAAAATGTTAATAAGGGAAATTAAATAATAATAAAAAAAATAGAATAGGGTTGGGGGAGAAAAGGTTTCATTTGTAAAATTGATGAACTAAGTATATTTATAACAAATATAAAAATATAAAATAAGGAATGAAGAAAACAAATAATTACATTAGCAAAATTGAGAAACTAATCCTATGTCTTATGTTTTGGTTTGCAGTTTACTAATTGTTAGAACTACCCATATTTTGTTATATTTATAGTATGGATACAAGGTAGAATTTAACGAAAATGTACCCACATTTGTGTGTGAGTGAGAAACCATAAATAAAAACCCTAGCATATTTGAACGACGAGATTTGAACCCAAACTTGTCACCGGAAAACCAGACTAGATTAATATTTTGTTGGTACCCCCGTGGATAAATTTTGAACATTCCTTAAATTTTTCTCGTTTTGTTGGTAAAAAGATGTGTGTGTATACGGAAGAGTGAGGGGAAAATTATTTTCTTTTTAAAGTTGATTCTCATCATTAGATGTTTTATAAAATATTAAATTGCATGTCTTCACTTTTTGTATGCACACACATACACAATAAAACATCTATATTCATACTAGTGATGTATATTCTAGGCTTGCTGCAAAGACCAGGGTGTTCAAAATAATTAAAATTATACTAAGAAATGTGTGTGAATTTATTTGCTTTGAATAAGTCAATCAACTCTGGTAAACAATATAATTCCTACAAAATTGCTAACACAAACCACTACGTCAAACCTTCGATAGGCCGAGTCCGTTTTTCACAACAGAGCTACCATTGCTTTCCCATAGCAACGTTAGAGAACCTGTGTTACGTGTCGACAAGGTCTTCAATGGGTAGTGATATGGACTTCTATAATAGGATGATATGCCAATTGGTGGCTAGGGGCCATACATGTAATACATAACGCAATTTTAGGTCTTTTTTTTTATCCCCTATCCCCCATATCATGCTCCGTAATGCTTTGGCAACTCCCCACCACCCACAAGTTAGGTAAAGCTTCCTGTTTCAACTATAAAAAAAGCCCCTTTTCCCCATTTCATTTTCGAATGGTTTTTTTTAGTAGACTAGTTATTTTTACATCGGGTCGGTTTAGAATAAATAGAATTTTGAATAAAGGATTAATTAAAAACTTAATGCAATACTTTTTAGTAGCCTACTTATTTCATCGAATTTAATTTGATAAATTTAAACAATTTTTTTTATTATTTGTTTTATAAACTATAACTTTGTTATGTTAAGCTAGCCTAAAACACCCCCTCCCCCATGTCACACAGCGTAACACTACGGTGGGGAACCCCGCTCCCCCTCCTCTAAAGTGTGTTACATAATACATGTATGGCCCTGCAAATTCCAAAATAAGTTTTTCTTCAATAAAAAGGATTTAGATATTTTTAGTTACACAAGAATAAGTCTGCATGAGTGGCTTAGTTGTTTTATCTGTAGAGAAAACATTCTTTTATACATAAAAATTAACCTTGGCAGGGACTCCTTAAGAAAACATAATTCACTTTTGCACAAAAGGAAAATAAATGAAGTTCCATGTTCAAAGGAAAATATTTAAAATCATCATAACCATTTTGTCATGATAGCATGTTGTTAAGATATTGTTTATATTACTTGATACTTCAAAAAATCTCTATAAAAACTTTTTAAAAAGTTGTGTGTAAATTAGCGTGGGATATGTCACTCATATGATATAACAATATCTTTGAGAAATATGGAAGTGGCAACCTTACTGCGTCAATTACACACCTCTTCTAAAAACTATACCCTGATTTTGTTGGAGGAACAGTATCTGGTAGTTACTCGAGTCACTAAAACAATTTTAATATATTCATATATCAAGTCATGTTATCTGCAACTATCAATTATGATTATTATAAATATCTATAAAATAAGATAAATGATGTATTAAAATGCTATCAATGCCCAAATAAATAGGTTTGAATTTTCTAAACTGTTCTTCCAACCAAAATCAGGGCATATGTATGGGCGACTAAAAAATTATCCAATCTTGTCTTGAAGGCTAAATTTACTTCTCAAATTATTTAAAAAATTTGAATACATAAAAGAATGAGATTTTAACTATTTTCTTCAAAATAGTTTATGGGTTATCAAGAAATTTATGAAATGCATGTAATTCAAAACAAACATTTTTGCACCTGAAATAGCTGTGATGAAATTAGGCATAGACAATAGTTTAGAAGACATGTTGAATCTCAAAGTCAAAAACTAAACAAAATAGTTTTCAAATTGCAGATTTGATTCTCATTCTTGTATGGATTTTTTGAATTCTCATAGCAAGGATATCTTAAAATACCCTCACTTTTTCAAAACCACTGTGTTTTCCAGTCGCTATATTTATATAAACATTATTTCATCAAAATATTTTTATAAAATATGAGTGAAGAATGAGCCTGAGAATGGACCAATTCCCGGATAGCTCAGTGGTAAAGCATTGGCGTGCTAAGCCAAAGGTCCTAGGTTTAATTCCCGTGTCCAGGTGTCATTTTTTAATCCATTCAAATGTAATTCATATATGGCTAAATTGTGTAATCATAATCATTCATCCCCAAGCTTCGCCTTTTAAATATGCTTAATTGTATGCCGTTGATTTCGCCTATCTTATTTTTATTTGATTAAGATTACAACTTAAAGTTATATTTTTAGACATACACATTCTGAAAGTATGTCAATCTATGAAGGGGTATTTCAGCCTAAAGTGATGGACTATTTGGTAGTGCAATCTAAGTTAGATATCAATGAGATCATATTAAAAAATTACCTTACACTAGTACAGTTTAAAATGGCTGTGAGACACATTATTTTTTAGTTTCTTCTTTTCTTCCTATAACATAACCAGATTCTCATGTGTGCGCATGACTATGACAATATGAGAATCACATGTTGACCATGAGAATTGAGAATAGTATTCTAAACTGGGACAACTACGTTAAAAGAGATTTGCAGTGTGTATTAACTGGAAAAAAAAAGTTATTTTGACTATTGTGAATGAAAGTTGCTTATTTTTTTAAATGAATATGTAAAAATTCTATAAATTTGATATAATTTGCCAACTTTTCCTGAAAAAGCCCATTCCCTGAAATTTCCCAGGTTTTCCACATTTAAAATTATTTTCAAGAAGCGATAGTGTCAAATTTAAGACCAGAATGTTCAGAATAGGTCTCATAAAAATATAGTTTTGATGAGGATCTGCTGTGGATAGGCACTAGTTTATCATTTCAATATTTAATCAATTTTATGGTATACCAGAAAAATTTTCCTATTAGTTTTGGAAATTTTGAGGCTTGCCTCACCTTCCTCCATTTTATCAACTTCTACTAATAAATTTCAAATTTTGAAATTTCACATTTTTATATTTTACTAATTATATATGGCAATCTCTTTACCTTCCTGCCAAAGCACATCCTTCTAACATTTTTATCTAATTTTTTTGATGATCACCCTGTTCCATCCTGTTTCACCTTGGGGATTAAATTTGACAAAACTCCTTATTGGATTAAAATGACTTGTAAGTAACATCCCTGTAAGATTTCAAGATTCCAGGTCCACAGATTCGAGAGATACGGTGATGAGTCACGGCTCTCATCTTTATGTAGTAAGATTGCCTATACCAATTTCTTTTATCATTGTGTCTTACTAGCTGCTCAAGTTCAATGCAAAGTGTAATTTACTTTGCAGCCTAATCTTATAATTAAATTATCAATGCAGCCCTTCAGCTTAAAAATTTGCCCAAGCCTGCCTAAGGGGTGTGAAAATATTTTTAACTTAATTTATGACATTGGTCAATTTCAAAGTTGCTTAAAAAATCTGTTTTACCTAGTATAAATTTTTTACCAAAAATATTGATTCCAATCCTTCAAAGTTATTTTCAATTTTTATAATTTTGTGTACATAGCAATTATGTTAAAAGTATTAAAATTATTTACTGAATGAACGTTGTGATAACCACAAATTGATCTATCAGATTTGGACAAACTATATTATGCATTTGTGCGATAAAATTTCGTTAGTTATAATTGATATTTATTGTTATTTATACACACAAAATATATTTTATTTCAACATTAAACAAAAACATATTCTAACTTTAATTTTCTCTTAGACATAATTAGAGATGGTATGCTCAAATCCTCGAATCCTATGGTATTTGAGCGATTTAAGATGTGTAAAAATTTCAAAAGGGTATCTCAAAATTCTTAAGACCTTGACTAGATACATGGTGTCTACTCAACTTGACCAATGAAATTCCTGACTTTTTCTCTGATTTCCTAAAATTCCCGACTCAAAAGTATGTAACACCCTTCAATCCCACCCTCCCCCGATGTTTTTGACTAATCTTTTATGAATAATAATTAGTTTTAAAATTTAAATAAACCTGGTTTTTTATTTGTATTGACATAGTATTCTAGGACTTATAAAATATATTACACAGCCACAAACAAAAAATTCAGTTTGAATCATATTGTAATTTACTGATTTAATGATTATATTTAATATTTTGAGTAAAACAAAATTTTACAGGATTTTATTTTCGAATCTGCCAAATTCTCGACTTATTCCCGTATGATAGACACCCTGTTGATATAACAATTTAAAGCAATTGGTTAAAGGTGCCATAGATCTGTGATGTTGGGAGAGTAACAAAATAACATACACACAAAAAAAAAAGAGACAAAATTGTATCAATATAATTAATTTGCTAAAATAATGTTCTCTTTGTTGTTAATTATGCAACAAACACATGACAAACAAATAAGCATTTGTCAATGGCACCAAGCCTTAGACAGCTATTTTTTAAAGATTCGAAATTCGAAAGAAAATTCAAGATTCAACCCATTTATATAAATAATTCATTTATTATATTTTGCCTTATTTTAAATTAAAAAAAAAGTTTACCTGCATATCCTAAAACATAATAATATTATGTAGAAAGATGATCCTTGTTCTTTTCCTTTAGAACGTAACCTTGCTGATATGTCATAGAATGGCCACACTATTTATTATTATCTTCAAGATATTGGTGAGTCATACAACCCACATCAATGCAAATTTTAATACAAAATAGCTTATGAAGGAAAATTAATTTTTAATTTTGAGATAACAGCTTTTATGCACTAAGGACAACACAAGAAAGAGATTTAGGAACAATTAAGAAACAATAAAAATAAGTCAGTTCACACTTTAGATAGTAGTGATGGTGACAATGTATAGTGAGTTGTGTTATTGTGTTTGTCTAATTGTTTTTGCATCTCTTTCCTGTACAGCATTATTTTTATTTTTCTGCAACACATCATACTACCATCCAAACTACCTGCATATTTACTCTAATTGGGTGGCAATGATAAAAATAGTATTTAGAGGAAGTGTACCAACACTTGTGCGGAGGAAGAGTGGAAAATTATTTAAGAAAAATTCCTTCAGTATACCCAGCAAAGATTCAAATATCGACTGCCTTATCACCATCAAACCAGACTAGACAAGATTGATGCCTTTGTTCATATGCGCATTGGTGAAGGTTGTAACTTCTGACGTACATTTTAAAAGTTCTAGTATAAAAAAGAATGATCCTTAACTTAATTTAGGCTTTATATTAATATGAGCTACACATATACACAAACAAAATAAATACATCACAAAAATAAACAAATAAAAGAACATTAATATATGGATAGAAATATATTTTAACTCAAATATATTTTATTGTTACCAAACTAAAAAAAAAAGTAAGTTAATAAATCAAGCAAAAAGATTTTCACAACAAAAAGAAGGTTAATAAATCAAGCAAAAAGATTTTCACAACAAAAAGAAGTTTAATAAAATCAAGGCAAGAATAAATAATTACATTTGTACGGGAGGGGAGAAAATACACAATATACATGTAAAAAGCTATTAATACAGCTATTTCCAACTTATTTATACAAACAATAATTTGTTAAAAAGAAATAAGTTAAATGAACAGAAACAAACACAAAACAAACTGATACAAAATAATAAACAAATAGAAAATGTTCAAAGCTACAAGACAAAGCACTGTGCCTAAGATCCAAATCTACAAGAGAAGTCCCTGATGGAATAATTCATCCCAGCTATATTAACTTTGAATCCTGTAGAGAAACATGCTACAGTCAGTGAACTGATGACTTTACATGTTCTTCTTTTCTTTTACTATCACTTCACATTCTTTCTGCAACTAATGTTAATGTAGCTAGGTTGAAGATTATGGCATGAGAAACATCACGAGCTACATTACAAAAAGAAAAATAAGTATACCAAGTACAGTATTATTCGTAGTAAATGGCTGAAAGCACAACACTTTCTTATGTCACCATTTCCTAAGAACAAGACTGCACATTTAAATATTAGAACTAATTAACAATAAATTAGGTACAAAGTTAACAAAATGAACAAACTTAATTTCAAATGGTTAGTTTTTAAAAGTGACAACCAAAGTAAACCACACATAAATTAAAACTACCAGTATGACATATTTGGTGGAGCATGAAAGTTGTGTTGGAAAGAAAAGTATAAATTGCTACAGGCTTTTCGAAGCCAACAGACAAATGACTAATTTAAGGTTACTTTTTAGACATTTAACACAGGGTATCTGAGATGGAACTTTAAGTGATCCCTGAAATCCCTTGTGAATAAAGTAATGAAAAAAGAGCAATTTCAAATTATATTTGTAGACTATTAGTTTAAAAAAATTGCATTCTAATTTTAATGAATAGCACCCCGTAGAATCTTAAAATGAGATCGAATTTAAAGTGATCCTTGAAATCCCTGGTGAATAAAGTAATGGGAAAAGAGCAATTTAAAATTAAATTTGTAGACTATTAGTTTAAAAAAATTGCATTCTAATTTAAATGAAATAACACCCCATAGCATCTTAAGTTGTGGAAAAGCATTATATTAGTCATCACAACATACTTATTGGTTGCATTTTTTTACTGTACAACCTTAGTTTGTCCGGAAAACACTCAAAGAATATTTAGTAAGGAATGCATTTATTAATATAGTTTGCGTACTAAAACACAAAATTTATATATTATTTATAAGATACCATTATATTTTGTGAAAAAAAAACATTTACACGTTGTAAATTTTAAAAATACCATTCCTTAAGGATGGAATTTGTAAGATTTCTTTGAAAATATTAGGTTAAATTTTTTTAAATCAATAATGTTATTTTCCCATGCCTCTTATCTTTATTAAATTTGTAACTAAACATAAATTTATCAGGTATGTGTTGTTATATTGTGTGAAGCCTTGACAAACAAGGGGTATTTGTGATAACATTTGGAATGAAAATATAGTATCCTATGTAGGCCTAGTTAGTGTACCCCAGCACTTATTACTTAACACCAAGATAATCATAGGAAAAACCTAACAAAACCCCAAATCATTAATTTACCCCTCAATGTGAGCAAAATCAGAATTGAATAAAGAAATTATACAAATGTGGGAAAGTAAAATTTATACTTAAGCTTTTGTATTTTTTAAGATTTGGATTTGTAGGTAAAAGATAGATTCAGATTCAACCAATCTCTAATTGCAATAATCTAAATTAAGTATATTTCGATTTTCTTACAAATGGACATTTGGTGCACCGTTTAAAAAATACAAACTTTTTTTTTCGCATTCAACATTAATAACATTTAGCTATTATTATTTGTGTTGTGCCAGATCCGATAAAGTCAGCTCTCTAGATTTGCGCTGGTTCTCGCTTTACCTGATAGATAGTGTAGTAGTTTCAGATATCACTGTAAAGAGAACACTTCTCTCTATTATTTTATATAAGTTTGGCAACAAAAATGAACCATAAATAGCGTTTTTATTGGAAATGAGAGTTTAGTACATTTACAATGCCAGACGATCACGTACTCAATGTGCTAAGTGCAACGCCGGTTTACAAATGAGCTGCATAGAAAAACATAAGTGTGGCTAGAAATCATACTGATGTAAATAGTTTTGTAAATGTTTTCAAATGTACAGGTTAAATTGTTCTGAAGTTTAGAAAAATATACTATTTAAATTTTCACATAATTTCATGTGAATTAAAATTATTATTATTATTAGCACCGCGTCTTACTACCCGTTCGGGTTGTACACACTTACGCTAATGTGTAATGGTAGGGTGATTGTGAGATGAAATGGAGGACCTATAGTTTAATGTGGAATCTGAACCATGGTGGAGGCCTGGCATTCCACAGACTCACAAGTTGTGATTAATACATGTCTTGTCAAAGGTGAAGGAAGGGTTTGGCAATCAGATAAATCTGTGCCGGGACTGAGGCTTGAACCCCGGACGTCGGCACAGAAGTCTGACACCTTACTTCTAGACCGCCAGATCAGCTTTACCAATGTAAGTAAATAGGCATAATAACTTTATAAATTTATATAATATATGAAATTATTCATTATAAAAGGTTTTATGAGTAGGCCTAAATATTTATTCATGAGGTAAGCAAAATAATAAATCTTGCTGTAAGGTAAGCAATAAAGGCTCAAAAATATCTAATGTAGGATAACAAATAAAAATTTCCGTAATTCCTATTTATAATCATATACAGTAGTATCTGGCTAATTTGTAGTTGGTTGATTCGAATAATTGGATAATTCAAACCTACCATTATTACCCACGAAATTCTTATTTAAATCAATGGTAAAAAAAATAACGTTTTATTTGAATTTTAGAAGGAAATATTTGGCTAATTTGAGGTTTTAGTATAATGTTAATTTTTTCGAGTTTCTACTCACTTCAAACTTAACTTAACAATCACAACTAGACCCAAGAATCCCAGGAATGTCAAATACAGTTAAGTGTTTTTGACTAATAGTAAAAGAGAAAGCGGGGAATTTTGCACCAGGTGCAAGCTGTTTTCCTAGAATAGGGGATGTTTTGGCTCCGCTTTAATCCCTTCTGTGTGACATTGACATCACGTGATGCCCAGTATGGAAGGGATAAGGTTTATGTTGCTTGTCCTAATCTGGCATCTTTGTCTCTCAGTGACAGTCGCTCATTGTCATCTGAAGTGTAATAATAATAATAATATTTAGCACCGCGTCTTACTACCCATTCGGGTTATACGCTTAAGTACTAATTACTCTAAGGGATTGGGAGGGTAGAATTTAGAGGAAGTGAACCCGCATTTGCGTGGAGGGAGAGTGGAAAACCATTTAGGAAACACCCCCCCCCCCAGTTCACCCGTCCGACCGAGATTCGAACCTCGATCTCCCCGTCCTCGGCGGTCGAGCTCAACACGACTAGCGCGTTAGCTAACTACGCCACTGAGGCGGGTATCTGAAGTGTAAATTGAGGTGATTTTACAATGTCTAAGTGTGGAACCTACAGTTTAACCTTAGCCAAGAAGGTTGAAGTGATTGGAGAAGTGGAAAACTGAGTGAAAAAGAAGTGTTATATTGCAAAAGAATATGGAATACAGCCAAACACTTAGTTTAAGTGCAAAAACTGATAAAGTCTGAACTTTTTGTATGGCAAGTTAATTTTTACAATTTTTCATTTTCAGGTTTTTTATTTATTGTGTACAAACAGTTTAGATACCCATTTGTAAACTCGAATTTGGGATATTTAGAATTTTTTTTTAGATATACCTTGGACTCTGAATTAAAAAGGTTCTACTGTATATTCAAAACTTTATTTTCTCATAAAAAACTAAATACACGACAGCAAAATAATAATGAAATGTATATATATTTTTTTAAATATGTAAATTAGCTTTAGTTTTGAAAAAATGTAAAAAGAATTAATATTATGAAATTAAATGATTTTAATTAAACTGTTTTAATTTATTATTATTAAGGAACAGTATATGTGGATTAAAATGATAGA
Organism: Timema bartmani; assembly: GCA_902151455.1. Classification (NCBI taxonomy): domain Eukaryota; kingdom Metazoa; phylum Arthropoda; class Insecta; order Phasmatodea; family Timematidae; genus Timema; species Timema bartmani. The sequence goes on along the minus strand of CABFWB010001739.1, from coordinate 64,982 downwards.
AGAATCAAAATAATCGCTTCATAAATAAAGGTTTGGCAAATTTTCTTGCAAACCCGTTAAAAAATTAGGAAATAGCTGTGACATTCTTCTCACACAAAACCTAACAGCCCTCTGGCACTCCCCGCGCGCAAATTCTGGAATAGGTGTGGCACTAAAAAGGTTAAGAACCAGAAACGGAATCAATATATACATTAATAAAGGTTAGTATCAGTTCTAGCTTTTTATAAAAAAAAGTATTTATATTTGCTTTTCATGCCGTTATTTTTGAAACTTAATTTTATTTATAAAATAAATTTAGTCCCTGTTTTCAGTAATTTTTGTGAGGGTAGGATATATTTACTTTACAAGGGGATAGTAAAAGAATCAATGAGCACTTAGCTGTAAGAATCAGTTCAGATTCTCGAGGAATGATTACTGTCACATTATGTAATGTTTTCTCATTTTACTTTTTAGCTTAGAAAGATGTATTTAACTTTTTGTGACAGCAAACATGTCAAAAAATGGGGAGAGTACTGAGAAATGAGAACATTCCCAGTTGTAAAAGCATTCTAATCTAATTACAATGAAATTTATTTAAAAGTGTTATTCCTAAAAGTTAAAACAATTTAAGTGGTTTATGGATGGCCAGTTTGTGTGGAGGGATATAGGAGGAGGAGGAGGAGGACGGGGTGGAAACACAATTAGTTAATTTTTTTCACCCTGCCTTCAAGTATTAAGTAAGAAGTAGTACAAAGTTTGTGTTCATTGTATGTAGTTTAGAAGCGTTTTAAAAGTTTTATTTATAAATAATTAGAATTATTTGAAAGATGGGGCAAAATAAAAACCACCCAGTGTGGATATTCTTTAAATGACAGAGCGAGCGAATGAAATATTAAGGATATTATTAGGATGAATCTTAAGTTAAATTACATATAAAGTCTATTTATGTATTGTAACCCTTCAAACTTGTTTATTATTTTGGTTCGTCTACATAGACTTCAAAAAAGTACTAGCGTTTTAAGTTAAAAATATTCTAATTGAAAACAAGAATAGTGCCATAACATTATTTTAGTAGCCTATTAATGAAGCCTGGAATAATGTTTCCACACATAAGAATAATTAACAGCTAAATAATATAGCTTATTTTAATTTATTTAAATTTTTTAGATAAAAAAAAAGGTCTACACTATTTCCTTTTGATCTGGACAAGGTAAGTAGCTGGTTTGGCTGCATTAAACCAGCATTAGGTAATTTTATTTATTGAACATTTTTCAATTGAAAATATATATGTATAATAAAAATGTTAATATATTAATTAGAAAATAAAATAAAAAAATTTCAAAAATTTATTATTCTTTAAAATCCTAGCAAATGAAAATACAATATAATGATCTCCCATTAAAATGGCACATTGAATCATAAATAATTTGTGCAGTTATCAAGCACCTGAATTATCTATATATTTTATTTAACTTATATTATTATTATTTTATTATATTATTAAATTATGTTTTAGTATTATGTTCTATTTACAAATATTATATTGTTACTATGAACTAGTAAAAATAAACTTTTAAGAACCAGACTTAATTGAGAACCAACAAAAAAACAGGAACTATCTTTTTATAACATATCTTTTTATAACAGGAACAAGACCTTTAAAATTTTGTTTGGAGAACCGTAACAAGAACCAGAAGCGATGAGTATTATGATTCGACTCCCTGATTGATAGTATCTACCAAATGTGACTGCTACAGATCACATGACTGGAAAATTAATAGTTGAAAGTACCCTATATCTAGTAACTTTTTATAGTAGTCGAATATGTCCATTCATAAGAAAATTGGATATACATAGCATGCACAAAACAAAAAATTTATATTCTAACGACTGTGCTGTTAAGGTGGTTTACTTTTTTCTCGATCTGAGCAATGAAACTTATGTCATTCAATATTAATTCGTAAATAAAAATGAGCATACACAAGTGATCTAAAAGAGTATTCATAATAGTGTATAACCCAAACAGGTAGAAAGACACAATGCTAAAAAAGAATCATAATTGTTTTTACTTTTAACATGAACAAGATCATCAACACCCTGTTCCACAAATATAAAGATTGTCATTGATTGAATGGCTTATATGCTTTTGAAGCACATTTTAATACTCAATTTTGACCCATTTGGGGTACTAACCAGCCTCTAAAAGGTGATATTCAACCTAATACTAGAACTAAACGATATAGCTTTTCATCCAGATGAATTCACAAAATGGTTCATATCAAAACCAGCCATAGAAAGTATCATGCACTGTTAAATTAATGTTCGTAAATATTAATTACTTTAAAAAAATAATACCACCTACTAAAGTACTAAACCATTCCAGTCTAGGTTTTTAATATCAGCCTTTGCCTAAAGAATGGGAATAAACCTGATTACTAAATATAAATTTAAAAAAATTTGATTCTGACTCTACATATTCAAGGAATTGAAATTCCTGTGTCGAGGTGTCATTTTTAAGATTAATTTGTAGGGCTGTGCGAAGTATATTTTTTCAATTCAAAGCAATGTCAAATCGAATAATATGAGATATTCTCAAAGCCGAATCTAAGTTAAAATATTCAAAAAACTGTTTTATGTCGGATAAAAATATTGTACTGTGCATAATTATGTAAATTTAGGCATTAAATATAATTTACAAAATGCTACAGTAAAAACATAATATTTTGTCATTAAATGATAATAATTTAAATTACTTTTCACAAAATGTAATTTAATTATCTTAGATTTTTTCCCCTACGTTAACACAGGTGTGTGGTGGAAATATCAGGGGGAAAAAAAAACTTGAATGGATGTTTTAACCTTTTTTACTTTTGAATTGAATTTGAAGCAAACAAATATTTGAAGTGAAGTCCAAGCTTTGCACAACCCTATTAATTCGAATAATTTGATCAGCTGCAAAGGGTATTTCTATGCTGAGTTTATCATATGCTACATTTGACTGAACATCAATGATTTCAATAATCTCTTTTATTGAAGTGAGATTGGACCAAAAATAACATGGAAATTTTAAAACTCTATGAATGTGTGTGTGCGTATTTATAGTATACACTTTGTTTTTCTGTCTAAGAACCCTTGATAAACTATTTTAACTTCAGGACAAGGAATAAGTGAAATGGAATATATATATATAAAAAAAAAGAGGGGCATGATTTTAAGTTATGAATAGTTTAATATTTGGGCATTTTAAGATATTAAACTTTGGTTTACATTAGGAAGGTTAGTCAGGACACTTATTTGAGTGATACTGGAGCAGAAATTATTTCTAACTAAAACACATACACATTTTTAAGGACAAGCTTTCACTTTCGGTGTCTTAAAGTCAGGTTTTCAGCTATCTGTGGCAGTGAAAGTGTATCTGTATTCTGTTAGTGTTTTATCTGAACAATTTATACTTCAATATCAATCAGGAAATTGTGCTGGCGATCTTTCGTAATCCAAACCATGATTTATTAAGCCTATTTCTCTATTCCAAATAACCGAGATATTAAATCTGACATTCATAGTATTTATAAAACCACAAATGGTTGTCCCTTAGGTGGCTCATGGGTTGTTGCCAGGTCTAACTCTGCTAGACAAGACCGTACTATTAAATTGTTCACTCTAATTAGATATCAAACTTTCACTTTAGAGCCAATGCACACAAGGGCTCACTGCATTATTTTTGTGTGTAGTTGCTCAAATTAATACTGAGGAATCTACTTTAGTGGCAGCATGGTCTAAGAAGTCACTCATGCAATATAATAGACTGCCAATGACAGGGTGATCGGATACGAATTTTGGCTGAGTGTACTGAGGTTTTTTTTCCAAAATGGTTCTTCCCTCTCCCTCTACAAATTGCAGGTACACTTCTTCTAAATTCAACCTTCTTCATCCACCCCGAACATATTTGCATAATTAGTACATACGCGTAAAACATGAACAGGTAGAAGAACATGGTGATAAAAAATACTGAGTGGGTGGCGGGCAAGGGCGTGTAGAAACAGCTAAATTGTATAATCCTGTCAAGCGGAGATAGCTCTGTCAACAACCCACGAGTTGCCCCTAAATTGATTAATTAATGCTTGTGCACATGATATAATACAGATACCCCTCTGCTTGTAAATGTTCATTTAGATTAATACACTACACAAACATTTCATGTTAAAAAGTTGAAAATCAGTTGAATTGTAAAATTAGTTTATCTACAAGCATATTAATAATGTAATATGTTTTATAATTATATTCATTCAAGACCATTTCACCCACCATTAATGAATAAGTTCTTTTTTTTAACTCTTATTGGTAGTAAATGCTAAGTTAACCTCCTTCTTGAATACAAAAGTCACAAAATATATTATTTTATTTCTGTTCTACAGCTGGTAATTTTTAAGCATTTCATTTGACTTTTAAAACAAAACAATTATATTGTTTAGAATTATATATTTACTAACAAGAGGTTAGGTAAATAGAATTCCAACTATAGTTAAACTCAAATCCATTAAAATAATGAGTAAACGCATAGTGAAGAGCTGATTTAAAAAATAATATAGCTAATAATGTTTGAATAAACACATCATTAATAGATTCCTAGATTGCCAAATTCTTCTACAGGTCCCTGTCAACAAAAAAGAAATAAAATAAAAGTTAACTAAAAGCAAAAATAAAGTTACAATAATGATTCAACAGTAAAGAAAATATTAAATATCTAAAACTCACATTACTGCTTAGGGAATCAATTTGACATACATAGAAAAAATTGTGAATTTTCAAAGATCTTGTAGAAAATAATTCCTAACAAATGTGTCTTTTCAAATTGTAATCAGATTAAAAAGTAATATGAGATTTGGAAGAAGATACTGGAAAGGTGTAGAGAAACATAAAAGGAAATAGTCACCTTTCCTGCACCTTCTTCCAAATAGAATACAATTACCTCATAAAGCGAAAAGAGGTTTTCCTTGTAGAGATAACTAATATGAGAGTAATGGTTGGAGGGCTCAATATGTTTGGTATAGATCAAACAAACCTAATTTTATAAATATCAGCAAGCAATTAACTTACGGAAAGGGGATAAGTTTCTTACCTCCCCTTTGCACCCTCATAAAATGTTAAATTATATTAAATAAAGTTAAAATTAGATTTGTAGAAAGTAAAGCAAACAACACATGCCATCTTCCATGGTAGGAGTAAACCGAACAATAAGTTGAATTTAGTAATGTCAACTTACTTGTAGAAGAATGAAAACTGAGTTGTATTCAAATGTTTGCAAATATGTTTTTTTTAAGTCTATTTGTGCTTTATTTTTGACAACTATACCCCGTTTATTTAAGGACATCATCTGTAAGACAATTTATCTCATGTATAATATAATATAATTAAAATTTACCTTTTCAAGACATTATGATTAAATCAATGATCAACGGTAGGCAATCCGACGCCTTAGCTCAGCTGGTAGCGTGTCTGCCTACTGAGTCAAGGGTCCCGGATTCGATTCCAGGCATGGCCGAAAAATTTATAATTGATGAAATATGGGGTTACCTTTCACATTGATAAATTAACGGCCAAGTACTGGATGTTGTGCCTGTCCTAGTCTTGAGTTAGACTATAAGTCATATGAAGCTATGATAAAAGAATAAAAAGTTAATCATGGATATAATTTATTTTAAATTTTTTTTAAAACAAGTATATTCATCTCATTAGTTGTCACTAAACAATTTATTGCAAAAAAAAATAATTAATATATCGATTTTTCTGCATTTTTTACCCTTCCTGTGTCATTTACGGAATATTTCGCCAATTAAAATTTGCTCAAGTGTCATTTACGATATATTCCACCGCAACATAATAATCTTTACGTATCGAAAACAGAACATTCCTCAATCACTCGTTTTTCTGTGTTACAGAATATTTTATAGATGGCAGCAGGCAACTGGATGAAAATATGTGACTTATCGTTTCCATAGTAAGTAAACAGCATGGCTACCAATAAAGCGATGGAAAGAGTGCAGGATATTTTGTCAAATATAAATGACAGTGAGCTTAATGATCTTACAACAAGTGATGAAAATGACTGATAATAGTGAAGGTGCAAACCATTTCATAATAACGCCAAGTCTTTTTGATGTCGATACACCCCCAGTAGAATATTCTAGGCTCTTCTTTGACTGCAAAATGTTAGACCATTTATGTGAGGAAACTAACCTATGTGTCTGAAACTTGCACATGCCTGGGATCCCATCCACCCCTATATTTTATGCAAGTGCAGGTTTGAACTGATATCAAACGCAGATCCAAGTTGTTTTTACGAAGCTTAGGTTTGTTAGCACAGTGTGCCTGCCTATTTTCCTTAGTATTCTTAGACTACTAGTGGAGTAGTTTTCTGCTATTGTAGCTTCATTCAAAGTTACACATGTGCAGGTTAAGATGAAAATACCTATCACCGGTGGTGATGTCGTGAAGGAGGCCTTTACTGAAGCTGCTCTAAAACTATTTGCAGAATTCAAAATAAAGAAAAAATATCACCTGCTATTGGTTCTGTCCAACTATTTGAGCCCATGGCCAAATATTTAATCAAACAACTTGAAGCAGATGTATAGTCCTTTTATTTCCTAACAGTTTATAGATTAATCAATTAGATTTGTTAGATGAATACAGAACTAATTTAGTTGGGGTTAATCGGCAGATTATTTTTCTTCGAGAGTTTCTCACTAATGCTAACAACCATTAAGTCTTGAGTAGAAAGCTCAGCGATCATAACATCATCTGGCACTTTAATCCCCCTGCAGCTCCTCATTTTGGAGGACTTTTAGAAAAATGGGATTTGGTCATTCAAGTCCTTTCTTACCAAAGCCACTGGCACACAAATACTAGCCTAAGAAGAACTCTACACGGTCTTGACACAAGTCAAAGTTACTCTCAACTCGCAACCATTCTATGCATTGTCAGCAAACCCCAGAGACTTGTCATCATTAACACCACGTCATCTCTCAACCTTGGGATCACCATAGATACTATCAGAGCTTTATGTCACCACCACACAGATCAATCGTCTAACGAGGTAAAGCCTGCTTCAGCAAATTCACCAGTCCTTCTGGAAGCGATGGAACCACGACTACCTCCATCAAATCCAGCCCTAGCCCAAGTGGACTCATCCTCAAGATACACATAAGAAGATTCCCTAGTCTTCATCAAGGAAGAAAACCTGCCTCCACTATTTTGGCGACTAGGACATATGGCGAAAACCTTCCCTGGCCCTGGCAGCATAGTTTGTGTCGTTCAAGTTCATACCCCACAAGGTGTCCTAACTAGGCTAGTGGTTAAATTGTCGCCCCTCTCCATAAAATAATTTGAAATGAGTATTTCAAGGTTGGTTGGATGTTTGGGGCCTGTAAGTATGTACATTGTTTTTATTTTGTATAATTTGAATCATAAAATAATTTGAAATGAGTATTTCAAGTTTGGTTGGATGTTTGGGGCCTGTAAGTATGTACATTGTTTTTATTTTGTATAATTTGAACTGTGTGTACTAAGTGTTGGCACAAAAAAAAATGTGTTTGTTATTTGTGGTGCTTGCACATGTTTCTTCCACTCAATATTTGCATCTCAGTTTGAGAGCAGTGATAAAGTGTTCTCTCTTTGTATCCTTATTGATCAAAACCATGTGCGCACAGGTTCATTAGGACCCTCAAAACATTATGTAGTCCACTTCACTACCAAACAAAAAGGGAATTTTTAAGGGAATCCACAAGTATAGTCCTGAAAATATTATGGGAAATTACACTGTAAAAAAACTATCCCCATCGTCCCTGGCTGAGAGCCCTTTCACGCATAGTGGGTCAAACCTGCCATGGTACCGCTCGAAGTAAAGTCTGCTTGTTTAAATGCATCCTATCACACGAGGCGGGAAGACCCGCTTGTTTGTGCATGCAGAAAAATTACCTGTCAGTGTTCGTAGTTTGGCGCGGGACCGCTCCTTGCGATGGGACAAACATCAACTACAGACCATTGACTCTTATGGAGGCTTTCACACACAGCAGACGCGGGCTGTTTCTTCCCGCACTCAGACTTAATTTTGACTTAGTGCAAGGTGTAAACATTTTGTACTTCTATAATTTCAATGATTCTATTATAGTATAAAGTTTTAGATGGAGCCCATAATTGATGTAGAGCACCTGATCGCATTAGTTTCTGATAAGCCTGTGCTATGGGACAAGACTCAGGAGTCTATTAGAGGAATACAAATCGCGAACAATAGCAATTAAAGTGTGGAGAGGTGCGTTCCTTGAACTACATCAGAACTTCGAGGATACTAGACATGCAAAAAAAGTAAAAAAAAAAACTTAATTCATAATACAAGTGTGAGAATGCTCCAAACCCTGCTCCATTCTGCAAGAGCGGGTGCATCCATCTTCTCCTATTGCGCCTTTTCCTTCTTATGTATAACATATATAAAACAATAACTTTCTGATTGCGATCCATTTCTACTCACTAGAAAACCTGAACTGTCTACAGAACGCGCGAGCGAAACTTGAAAATAACACTCACCTCCAGCAACGATGGCGGGTAAAACCTGTTACGTGTGAAAAGGCTCTTAAGCATCTACACCCCAAATTCCCCGGTCCGAGGTAAGTACTGCTGTGCATATCTAACAATGTTGATTTGAAGTCGTTGCCAGATGACATTTTCTAAGCTAGTTAATTTTCTCTTTATGGAGCGTACATTTCCCATTTTGTTTCAACTACATGAGGTTTATTTATCCTGTGCACCCACTTTCTGTAGTTAATAAGATACATTTAATTGGTTTTCCTCTTAGTATATAAAAAAAGGGGGTTTAACTCATAAGTCACAAAAAAAAGGTTATGAACAATTTTTGATAACCTATTAAAAAATAAAATACTATGTATTAAATAAAGTGCATTGAGTGAATTTGTAATAAATAAAATGATAGAACAGTTGGAAAATAATGGAGCACAAATAAAAGTAAAAACAATAACACATATTTACACACACTACATTATTTTGATGCTATTATAGCATCTTCTTACTTCTATTTGTGCTCTATTATTTTCCTACTATTCTATCATTTTATTTACTACGAAAAAATAACATACTATAATTCTAAGACACAAAATACAACCAAAACTAAAGTTTACTTTGGATTAATCAAGTAATCCAAGCAAGAACATGAAATACCACCTGTTCCAATAAAATTTAGACCCCTTCAACAAAGTATGAGAACAAATCTTCGCCCTTAGGCCAAAGACACGTATGTGCAAAATTAATGTTTTGAGAAAACAGTGTTTAAAATTCCAAATTTTAGTGACTTTCTATGGGAAAAATTAATTTTAGACCAAAATTTAAGCTATTTATAATTCAAAAAATATTTTGTTTTTCCAATATCTGATAAAAAAATTGACTAACGATTTTTAAAATGCAGTTTGGTTAAAACAGCCAAAAATGCACATATTTGCCTTTGGTATAAGGGCGGCAATATGACAGAAACAAACAAATTGGGGGAACTCATTAGTGGGTGGGTGGCATAGGTCGAGTTATGACACAGAGTATTTGTTTTGTCTGGAACCAGCCATATTTAGATGGTAAGTGATAAGGGGTGTATATTTTATCGGATCAATGTGTACAGCAAGGAGTAGTGTAGGAGATACCTCAGTGAAGGGTATGCAATCAGCTTGTAAAACCTCCTCATAGTTGCCGTATTCTGTAAATCTTACAACACACGTTCGCTCGGATACACCTGTCACCTCTGCATTGTAATACTGTAACAAAACATATTAGCAAAATGTGTACTAGTACGGCAGAAGTGTTTATAGCAGGAAAAATGGAAAGTGGTAATTAGTGAAGCAGGGGAGTGCCATTTCACCATTGTTATTTGTAATGGTAATGGAAATGGTCATGGACAATGTGGCAGGAAAACTTCGGGAGGAAAAAATTAAAGCCATGATGTTTGCTGATGACTTGATATGAGGGGAGAAAGAAGAGGAAATACAAGAACTACAAGAATGGAATGAGGGAGTGAAAGCGTGTGAAATCAAATTTAGCATGCCAAAGTGTGAAGTGATGGTAATGAAAAGGAAGAGGGTAAGGCCTAATAAAGCTCTAAGGTTGGACGGAGAAGAGCTGAAAAAAGTACAGAACGTAAAATATCTTGGAAGCGTGATTGAGGAGAAAGGTTGAAGTAGAGAGGATTTAATGAAAATAGGACAGCAGGAAGAGTTGTTATAGAGGTGTGTAAGATACCTACTATAGAGAGAAGTTCTCTTGAAGTGTAAGGAAGTGTTATAGAGGGTGTACTTTGTATCCATTGTCACATATGTTGCAGAAACATGGGCAATGAGTGTAAGAGAGACTAAGAAAGCGGGGACCATGAGAATGAAGTTTGTGAGGAGCATGTTAGCTGTCATGAAGAGAAGAAGATAAGAAATGAAATTATCTGGGAAAGGGTTGAGATAGAGGAAGTAGATGAGATAGAAGAGGAAACTGAGTGGTATGGGCATGTAATGAGGATAGAAAAAGAGAGGATGCCAAAGAAAATGTTGAAAATGAAGTGTGTAGGAAAAATACCGCAAGGGAGACTAAGAAAGAGATGGGAAGAGCAGATAACAGAAGTGTTAAAGTGAGGGGAGATGAATAGAAGAAATTAGAGGAGGAAGAGTGGTGGAAGAATAGAGGAAGATGGAGATATTTTACTAAACTGACCCGGCCAAAGGCTCGAAACGGTTGATGGTGATGATGATATGTTAAACTTATTAGTATTTTAATTAAATAAGAATCATATACTTAAGAAATGTATAAATTTTGCTCTTCCAGTCAATGGGAAAATGAGGGGGTATCCAAAATGAAATTTAACATTTCTTAAAACTATATAAATATTTTCAACTAATTTTCATAGAATAAATAGTTTTTGAAATTTGCCCGACATCTTAGCTCAGTTAGTAACGTGTCTGTTTACTGAGCTAAGGGTCCCAGGTTCTATTCCCACATGGCCGAAAAATTTATCATTGGTAAATATAGGTTTACCCTTTCACATTGATAAATTAATGGCCGGGGACTGGAAGTTGTGCCTGTCCTAGTCTTAAGTTATATTATAAGGCATATGAAGCTATGAAAGGCCTAGCAATCCGGCAGTGGAAAATATATCACTTGAATAAATAACTACCACAAGCTGGGAACAGTAATGGATGTAAATTAAAGTCATTTGAAATTAGTTTCTGCAATAATTTAGACAGCTACTATCAATTGACATTCAAACAATTGTTCCATTAGTAAATGTATTTTTTTAAACCAAAACTATTGATATACATAGTCAAGCCTGGTGAACATCCTGGGTATTTTAAAATCCTATGGTCTTTTAGTTAAGACCCACATGTTTTAAATCATGCAGGAAATTGTATACTGCACACAATTCTGCTGCTGCTCAAAGCAAACTCTTTTTTCCCCATCCTGTCAAGTTGGCCATTCGAGGTATATGTATGTATATTAATTATGCTAATGTGGTAGGAATGAGGAAGTTAGAATTAAGAGGAAATGCACTAGCATCTGCACATAGGAAAAGTTGGAAATCATTTTAAGAAAAAACCATCCTCAGTACACCCAACCTGAATTTTAGCATCGACCTGCACACCTTAAACAATCCAGGCTATTGAGTGAGAGAGATGCCATAGACCAGGCATGTCGAACTCACGGGCCACATTGAAAATTTAAAATATTGAAATGATAGGGGTGCATTTTAAAAAACCTTGTCGGCATCTTAAGCAAATTAAAAGATCAAAAAGGAGATTTAAAAAAATATGGGAATAATCCAATGCACAACGCTTAATCAAAGAGGATGTGCTAAATATTTCATGCCCCAGTGCATCTTAAATTACGGTCTTAACAGCTATTATTCACAACCATTTTAAAAATAAATATTGAAACCTGGAAATTCCAGGACTTTTCAAGGCCAAGATCAATTTAAGAACTTTTCCAGGCTTTGAACAGACATACATTCAATTCCAGGTCTTTCAAGGATCGTACGAACCCTGAAAGACTAATGGAAACAGGGGAGGATTCAAGGGAAGTTAAAACTGGGGACGATTCAAGGAAAAATATAACTGGGGACGATTCAAGGAAAGATATAACTGGGGACGATTCAAGGGAAGATATAACTGGGGACGATTCAAGGAAAAATATAACTGGGGACGATTCAAGGAAAAATATAACTGGGGACGATTCAAGGAAAAATATAACTGGGGACGATTCAAGGGAATATATAACTGGGGACGATTCAAGGGAAGATATAACTGGGGACGATTCAAGGGAAGATAAAACTGCGGACGATTCAAGAGAAGATAAAACTGGGGATGATTCAAGCGAAGATAAACCTGGGGACAATTCAAGGGAAGATATAACTGGGGACGATTCAAGGGAAGATAAAACTGCGGACCATTCAAGGGAAGATAAAACTGCGGACGATTCAAGAGAAGATAAAACTGGGGACGATTCAAGAGAAAGTAAAACTGGGGATGATTCAAGGGAATATATCACTGGGGACGATTCAAGGGAATATATCACTGGGGACGATTTAAGGGAAGATATAACTGGGGACGATTCAAGGGAAGATATAACTGGGGATGATTCAAGGGAAGATAAAATTGGGGACGATTCAAAGGAAGATATAACTAGGGACGATTCAAGGGAAGATATTAACTGGGGACGATTCAAGGGAAGATATAACTGGGGACGATTCAAGGGAAGATAAAACTGGGGACGATTCAAGGGAAGATAAAACTGGGGACGATTCAAGGGAAGATAAAACTGGGGAAGATTCTTGGGAAGATAAGACCGGAGAAGATTCAAAGGAAGATAAAACCTGTATGTTAAAACTAAAGAACTATCAGAAGTTTCAAAACCACAACATAGATTAATAACTTGTTCTTATTTAAATGCTTAAATTTATTAATCAGTTGATGCTTATTAAATTATTTAAAAATCTATTATGCTTTTTTCAATTCCAAAAAATTTAATGAACAAAATATTTTTCTATTTCTATCCTAAAATTAAAATATTTGCCATGATATTATTTTCACACATTTCAAAATAAAATTCCCATTAAACTATTACAAACTTAACTTGGAGAAAAATGGAGTCAATTTGGTCGAAACTATCTTTAAAATGTGGTAGGACCAATGGTAAAGGAAATTATATATAAAATTACTCTATTTAAACCTGTGTAAGCAATCCTACGATACAGAACAAAATAAAAAATCGCCCACATGAAAAGTTAATTTTTTTGGTTTTATTAATACATACAAACTTTGTAATATTTAAAATGAGATAAATCAAATAATCATTATCGGTACAGTAGTTGATCAGCCCCTAGCCCTAATTTATAATAATAATAATAATAATAATAATAATAATAATAATAATAATAATAATAATAATAATTTATTTTTTATTTTTATAGTTTTTATTACATACATACCTAATCACACCGTTCTCTTACGGGGTAGGCAAGAAACTGTACATGAAGCTCAAAGCACCACAACTCCTTACTTAGTCCATCCTCACTAACATTTTCTACACTTCCCTATCCTTGCATACTTCCTTCACTTCAACAAAATCCATATATTGAGTCAAGCAAGCTCTTTTATTCTTAAAGCTTTTAATGTTTTTCTTTTTCACACATTCTTCTATCATATTTAGCCAAATCTTACATGGTCTACCCCTTCCTTTTGACCCACGCACTAGACCTATTGGATTCCCTTTCAAACCACACTCCTTCAGCTCTCATTCATTACTGACTCTGTCCATATGATTTTTTCCACTTACATTTCTTAAATATCTCATTCCAACCGCATTCAGCTTGCTCTCGTGTTTCTCCTCACAAACCCATGCTTCACATCCATAAACATTTTATTAAACTTATTCTTTATTCGATACTTGGGAGCTTTCTAAGAAACTAGCTAGATTTGAATTAAAGAAACTTTAGCTCAAAGATATTTGCTTACCTCTGCCTTACAAATATATTTAGTTGATTATATTATTATTATTATTATTATTATTATTATTATTATTATTATTATTAGCACCGCATCTTACTACCCGTTCGGGTTATACGCACTTACGCTAATGTGCAATGGTAGGGTGATTGTGAGATGAAATGGAGGACCTACAGTTTAACGTGGAATCCGAACCACGGTGGAGGCCTGGCATTCCTCACATTCACAAGTTGTGATTAATACACATCTTGTCAGAGGTGAAGGAAGGGTTTGGTATTCAGATAAATCTGTGCCGGGACCGAGGATTGAACCCCGGACCCTCAGTACAGAAGTCTGACACCTTACCCCTAGACCACCAGGTCACCAGGTTGATTATACAAGTTACTCCAATTGACATCAAAGTACTTTGCCATTTTGACAAGCAATACTAAATCTGAGCTAAGTGATAAACATATTTGTGAGAAGGATGGATATGGAACTGTTTTTAAGTTCCTTTTCAAATGAAAAGCCAAAGTTAGCATGAATTAACTCTACTAGATAGAAAATGGGATTTCCTTGGCAACTCTTGCCCTAGGAATAGCGTTTTAACACACTCTGTCATGGCTAGAATATTGTTTTAATGATAGCATTTATGCTCTTAAAATAGAAGAGAATAATAATTGATGCAAGCCTTACCATATTATCCTCCCAGTATTTAGCCATGCACTTGTCCCATTTCTGCCACTGCCAGCCTTTATTGTCAGGCATGTATTGGTTGGTCTGTGGAGGGGGTTCAGTGTATAGACTCCCACCAGAGAACAAGGGCGCATTGTTATTGGCCAAGGATGACGGGCTCTTGTAAGAGTAGTCCATGTTATACAATTGGCTGTTGTGTTGGTTTCTAGGGTAACTGTTACTATATGTGTCCCTTCCTATACTAGAGTCATGTTGGACTTGAGGGGCTTCATACTTTGGTTGATGAAGCGGAGAGATAGGAGACTCTTGTGCGTAGCTCTTGGCTTCATAGCGCGGAGCTGTAGCCCTGTTGTTTCTCGTGTCTGTGTCATAGCTGTTCCCATAATTCATACCACTTAGACCAAGTTGCTGTCTCTGCCTGCTCCTGCCATCGTTAAAACTTATCGCCCCATAACCGTCCCTATGGGTGGGAAACTCATCCCTGCTGAGTTTGTTGCTGTTGGCAGGCGCGGCCCCACGGTTGGACCAGTTGCCGTACGAGGGTTCATTGTATGAGTTGGACCACTGTTGACCATACCCGCTATCATTTTGCTGTTGTTGCTGAAACCTTTGCTGGTTTTGGAAGCGCGGAGGCCGCTGTTGTTGCTGGTTCATTACACCCAGGCCAGTCGTTGAGGTTGCATGACGAGTGTCCCTGTGCGCTGGGTTATGATATGCCCCCCCACCACCTCTTTCCCTGTCTCTGTCTCTAGCATCCCTAGTCTCATTCCATGAGGGGACTGCTGGTGCTGAACCACCACCACCCCTGCCCCCACGACCTCCTCTGCCACCTCCTTTGCTGCCTCGTGACTGAGAGGATCCTCCACGTCCCCCCTTGGGGCCTCCACCCCTATACGAGGCAGAGACGTCAATCCGCCTGTCAGAGTTATAACCACCTCCACCGTAGCTCTGTTGCTCTTGCTCTTTCTCTGAGGAACACAAACAAAAACGAAAAATATGTCAACTGTGTGGAAAACATCAGTATATAATAACATAAAATAATCTACTAAAAATAGGAATGGGATTTCGAATCTTCAAGTCCTTAAGGATATTAGAGACTCAAATCCTTAATTATATATATATTATTTTTTTCAATTTTTCAAGTGAAATTTTTATTAGCGCTCTAATACCGTTTAATGGTGGTTCAAACCCATTAATAATTGTTGGATGAACTTAACAACCAGACCCTAGACCAATAATGTAACATTTAATTGAATGTATGAATGTTATAATGAATTTAAAAAAAAATTAATGTTAACTTTACATTAATAATAATTGTATTTTCTATTATTATATTATATTTATAGTTCCTATTATGTTCATACATTTTTCCAAGATTCGGATTTGGGATTCGAAGGTAAAATTGGATATTTGGATTTGTAAAATAGTGAATTCGACCAATCTCTAATTATAAACGATAGCAATTAAATAAAAGATTGTCATCAATAGCTAAATCACTTCAGGTTAGTGAGCGTGCTTGCCTCTTCCTTTTTATTTAATCACAGAGAGGTTAACAGCTGGGAGCAGATGTGCGTAGTTCATATTAGAAATAGTAACCAAAAGAAGGTTTATAAGTAGTCAATGTTAAACATAAAGTAGTCATCCATAAACATCAGTTGAATGTTCTTTTTAAAAAGAAGACCCATTAATTTACTAATAAAAACAATGAGTGTTTTTTAGTTAGTGTAGACTGTTTGGTAGTTAAAAGATACAGCTCACATTAATTTTACAAGAACTTATAAAAAATAAATTAAAAAGTCATAGTTATTGCTTAACCTTACACTAAGCCTTAATAAATGCAATATTGAAAGAGTCTTTGTTTACCAATTTGTACTACTATACTTGTGTTTAATTTAAGTATTTGGAAGAAAGTACAGGAAAGGACGATAGAATACATATAAAAGGGTGTAAACACAATATGGCTTTCATAATACACTGTTCAAACTTGACATTGTGCTGCCACTGGATAAAGAAGTAGTGGCTGCCTCGGAACTTATTAGGAGGGAGAGTGAAACGCGCAACCTTAATTTCTTAAAAGAGGAAACCAAAAAACGCAAGGAGAGAAAAAGTATATTGGTAAAGAATAATAGGACGCTTAGATAGGAACATGTAAAAGGAATAACAAAGGACAAACATAGGAAATGGATATTAGATATGAATATATATTATATCCATCCTATTTTAATATGTTTGGTTGCATGTTTCACACTTCTTCATGATGAGTTCTGATAGAATGAAGTCTATGCAGAGGGGATTGGACAGTAGAGATCGATTTTTTTCCAAAAGGCAGCCATTACCTCTTTGTCCAGTGGCAGCAATGTAAAGTGTAAAATGTGTTCTTGTTTTCATTGTAAAACCCATATTGTGTCCGTTCCTTTTAAGTCTCCATCCAACTTTACTGTACCTTTTTCCAAATATAACAACCTCATAAAGTGAAAAGAGGTATTTAAAATAAAGACAAAGATCTACTTTGACATTATTTATACGTCAGGTCATGTTATCCACAGCTGCCACTTTTGATGGATATTATCATAGGCAGGTTTTTATGGTGAATATTTTTAAAAAAATTCTCATTAATTTTTCAAAATGGTGGTGTTTTGTGTTGAAAATTTGAAACAAATATTTACCGGCATATCACTCTAATCTATATCGCCAAACTGTAGCATACAGCATGTGGTAATATTTTTTTCACTCGTCGTGGTTCGTCTATCAGTCACTACCAAATTGTACGTTGAAAAATACCGTTCACTGTCTTCATTTGAAATGGGCAACCAAAGAGATTGAAGCGATTTTTCTACAAAAACATTAAAATGTTCACCTTTGTGTTTCAAACCTATTAGAGCTTTTACCACATCCACATAGTCACTGTCAATTTGTTCGGAAATTAATGTGCACAGTTC
>CABFWB010001739.1:0-42635 GCA_902151455.1 Timema bartmani | reverse complement strand
TATTCCAATTTGGTTACTTTGCTGTTGAAGGATGTAGTTGGTAAGTGGATTCCACATGTGCTTCAACAGGTGCTACCGCAGGGGTACCTTCGGTAGTCGATTTTTCTTCTCGGATTCTCCTTGGGTCAGGAAATTTGGGATAGACTAGAATATTGTGGAGATTGGGTGGCTGTTTGAAAGTGACTCTTGGGGGTGAACTAAGAAGGTTTTGGGTCTGGGAGAAACTGGTTAGGAATTTGTAACCACTTTTAAGGATGGTGTTGATACGTTGTAGACCAGGATGGTATTGTGTTGTGAAAGTGATGTCCTCAACCTTTTTTTTTGACGATGTAGGCATCTACATGCTAGATGCCTACATCAAAATTAATTTTATTGCTTTGTAACTCAAATAGAATATTTATTTTATACAGCCAATCAGATCTTTAGCAAGTCGGAGGAAGTGAACAATTGGTTCACAGATAAAACAATGCTGCGTCTAACCTGAAATCCCCTCGCGCCTCACAATTTGAGAAACCCTGATCTTAACTACCAAAAACACAATTTTAGACATGTGCAAAGCGAGAATTTTTTTTGTATGTCGATGAAGCCACATATTAACTACTACCTATAAGAAGGAACCAAATTTTTTTTTTTAATATTTGCAGTCTTTGCATAGTTATTTGCTCACCTATGCGTAGACATTGTTGTAATAGACACCAAAATAAATAGTTTAAATTTACTATCTAATAAACAAAATTAAATAAAACTAATTTACATGCAAAACTATAACATAACTGAAAACATACCTGCATTTAGGGCACAAGTACAAGCACATTAGCTATAGTTCTTAAGGTTTACTCTTTAGCTTAAGTTCTAATGATCAGACACCGACACAAAATAATTAAATGAAAATAGGAAAGCTAAATTTAAGAAAAAAGTAAAATAATAGATATTTATTATATCGATAGAAAACTGTAAACATTCATAGATCATCACTTCACAAATAGTACAAATCACAGATTAAAATACACATAATCTAGAATGCAGATGTTTGTCTCGTGTTGTTATTTTAAGTTAAGTGAATAGTGATCACACATCTGTTTTCTTAAGTGAATGTTATGTTAAGTTAAAGTTAAGTTGATCATGGTCCCGGCACTCAGTCGTCCCCCAAAATTGCAGTTAGTCACGTCCATGGGCGATATAATATATTCTATAAATATGCGGAGAAAGGAAACCAAAGAAGGTGTAGCAGTTGTTCGTTGTGTCTCTCAAAATATAAGCAACAAAACATTTTAACCAATTGTGAATATGACAAACCATTAAAACATATATTGAATAATTACACAAGGAACACAAAATATTCAAATTCAGACTATTGAAACGAACATTTCTGGAGATCCGTAGGCTCAGGAGCATACTTATCCTATATAATTTGATATAACCGTTTCCGATTAAGGAAATTATGAGGAAATGGTTGAACAAATTTTGACAAACGAGCAATCATTTTAATGGTTAAGAATCCAGGACGTCAAGAAAAATAGTATTTTTCCATGAATACCCGATTTTCACAGATAGTTTTCACCATGGAAACCGTTATTTGCTGCATGGGTGTAAATTTCAAAATAAAATATATATTTTTATCTAAAAAATAATAACTTAAACTTTATTGTTGGTCCAAACACAGTCATCCTATCCTCATCACATCTTTCAATCTGCAAATAAAATATTTCTCTTTGGATGCTGATTTCACTTTATTTATGTTGGTCAAAACACATCTATACTGAAATAGCCTAGACTGGGGAAGCATTTATTTATTATTGGGATGTTACTATCATTAATTCACATTTAAATTAATAAAATTGATCATAATTCGCACATTAAAATGTTAAGTTGTCAGTTTCATAAAAGTATTGTATACATTTTGTTTTACACATGAGCTATACGAATATATAAACGATACAATGATGTCTAAATATGTTTTAGTATGTATTATAATATCAAAAACAATAAAATGATCTTGAAATAAGTTTAAAAATAGCCATTTTAACTATCTAAAAATGGGTTTTGGTGTTAATTTTTTTGTCAAATAATGGGTTTCGATATTCATTTTAGCAAATAGTAATACAATGCAAATACAGTAAGTTCTGTTATGTTTCCATGCTACCACGTAATTTTGTGGGAATTATATTTCAAAGTAATGTTTTGTGTACCACAACTATCTTTTCACGAACTCCTTCTATCTCCGACACTTGCTCTCTATCACACACACTCTCACACATCTTCTATCATTTTGTCTCAGACTTTTTCCCTCTCTCACACACTCTCTCTACTCACACACACTATTAAACAATCTTTCACACATTATATTTATCACACACACTATTAAACAATCTTTCACACATTATATTTATCACACTCGCTCTTAAACTCCCTCTAACTCGCTTTCTCACAAACAGTTTCTCTCTCTCTCGAACTATTTTTCTCACACACGTTCTCACATTTTCCCTCTCTCTCAAACACCCTCTTTGTCTCAAACTCTTTCTATCTGTCTCGAATTCTTTCTCAAACTTTCTCTCTCAAAACCACTCTTTCCCTCAAACACTCTCTCTAAATCAACCTATCTCTCTACGTCTCAAACTCTCTCTATCTCTCTTTCTATTAAACTCTTGGTCTCAATCTTTCTCTCTAACTCTGTTTCACTCAAACTTTCTCTAACATTTTCTCTCTCTCTAACTTTCTCTCTCAAAGTCTGACTCGCACGCTCTCATATTTTCTCTCTCTTTCACAAAATACCTCACACAGTCTCTTTCCCGAAATTTCACTCCCTCTCTCACACACTCTATCTTTCTTACACACTTTAAAAGGCACTCTCCCTCACATACTCTCTAACTTTCTCTCCTTCACACACAAACACACACACACAGTCATGTCGCTATCATATACATTTAATAATACAATAAGCCTAGCTAAAAAAATATGTTCATGTAGAGTTAACATTGCTTTAGTCCAGTAACTTTAGGCAAAAATCGGGCATCACATCAGGAAAATGCCAAGTGAGTGAGCTAAATATATTGGTTTCCACTTTCATTTTGCCTTTCTAAATAAGTTGTCAAAAGTCTCCATAATTCGATTGTATGCATACAAGTTTACCGCATGTAAAAGGTGCTGAAAATAGTGTTATTTATTGTTTTTCGCTAATACCTTCGTTCCTATTAATTTTATAACCATGAGATATACTAACAAAAAAATCAGATAGTAAATTTATATATAAAAATTGTGGTTTAGTGTTTTGTAAGCTACTGATCTATTGTTTTTGTTTGTAGAGTTAAGATTATAGGCTTGTTGGGGTAAAGCTGTATGTAGGAGATATGTCAATGTTTTTAGAAATATTGTAACTATCTCGCATCAGTTGTGCTATTTATATTCATATGAAACAACTAACAGTACTTTTTACTTTCTGAAGATACTCGAAGGTTTTCCACTTAAATTTTCGCTAAATGACTTTAAGCCAAATGACTTTTGTGAAAGTGGACGGAAAAAGTCTAATGTATGCCGTGAGTTTGGATTAGTGAATTCTAGTGTAGGTACAATTTTTTTACTGCTTCAGAGAAAAGTCTGCCGATGTGGTGAATTCAGTGCAGCAGCTATACAACACTAAAGAAAGAATTTATTTTACAGAAAGAATTTATTTTACAGAAAGGAGAGTTCAAAAGAAAATTACACATTAGTACGGGGAACAAGCCTAAATGTATGTTTTGTAAATACAGTACATGTTTTTTCTAATATACCTCATTTATAGATTAAATGCAATTTGAAATTTGTGAAATGTTCTTCCTTAGAAGCTATTAAAAGTGTTCTGTTGGTATCTCTTTTATAACATTACTCTGACGTAATGTTAAAATTTGTTTGGCCCCTTCGATGACGCTATAACCAAGTTTGACTGTGTGTATTTTTATTTCTTTTAATCTCAAATCTAATATTTTCTCAAATATATCCTTAAAGATTCTAAGGTCCTATCCTTAGTTTATTGTTTGTACCTTCCATAAATATAATTTGATATACTAAATATTATATTAATGCACTCACCATTTTGTACTGGAAGTTTATTTTGCAAGAAGTCAAACAAGGAAACATTGCCTGATGGTTTTGGTGGGGCCCCAATAGGCTCATCTTCTTTGTCTCCTCTTTTTCTTCTTTCTCTAACCTCCCTCTCCTCTCCAACCTTCCCTTTTGTATCCATCCTCTTCCCTTCCCTCTCCCATGGTCCATCCTCACGCCTTGGTCCGTCTTCTCTCCTCTAAAAACACAACAAATATAATATATAAAGAATTGTACATGAACAAGTACATTGTTTTATGGAATCAATTGCCACACCCAAGTTCCCGCTAAATCCAAATTTTAATTTTAATATTTAATTATTTTGTGTTGGTATGTGAAGGGGTTTGAGGGTGGGATAGTATTAATACACCACCAGAAATAAATCCTCATGGCTAAAAGATATCTATTGCACATCTACACTCACAGCTATTTATATAATTACTAACTCTTACCATAATTATGTATGATAAAGACATTTCCGAAGATGTGTTTTTTAGACCTGTAAGAATGAAATCTTTACTCAAGGAAATTTTCGGGCAGGAGAAAAAAATAATAATTCCCCGGCAGGATGAGAATTAAAAAAAAAATATCAAACTTTTCAGTTTTATACTTAAACTTCACATCTTTTTTAAATAATCAAACACATAATTTGATGATAAAATTGGAAGCTTATGGCAATTTTATCAGAAAGAAATCAAATTTTATCATTTCAAATTAATCAAATGTATAGTAATAGGTCAAAAATATTCTTGAATTGGGTAAAGAAATTGGACAAAAACTCTTGTTCAATTTTGGTTACAAGTTTGAAATCTTGTACATTTTGGAGGAAACAATTAGTTCAAAAAAACATTTGATATCTAATAAATATTTAAATTTTAAGTTTTCTATTTAATAGTTAACTTATATTTTGTTTAATGAGTGCTGGGTAAGGTTTTGACTAAGGATGTGCCCTCAAATCATAAAGTGTATTCGAAATTTGAGGATTCGAGAACATTCCAGATTAGAGACTAAAATCCTTAAAAAAATGTGTTTTCAAATTTTCAAATGAAATTTGTTTTATACCTCTAGTACTGTTTATCAATGGTTCAAAATCTTATTATAATTATGGGACGAATTTAACAACCAAGCCCCAGACCAGTAAGCAACACTTAACTGAATGTGTTATAATAAATGGATTATAAGAAACAATTTTAATATTTAGTTTCTATTTCTATTGTTTAATTCCTATTATTCTATTATATTTATATTTCCTCTTGTGTTCATAATTTTTTTTCAAGACTTTGAGTCAAAGAAAAACAAAGGCCTAATGGAAATACTATAGTTGTGAAGTTTTAAATCAAGTAATTTTTTTTATAAATGTAAAAAAAAAATTCTAAAAATAATGAGTATAATTGCCTAAAAAAAATAATTTATGGCACGAATTTTAATAAATACTTTTAAAAAAATCAAAATATTTAAACTAATCTTAATTAATATAAGTGAGCCACAGGCTTGTCCATAAGAATATCAAAAACTTTTCTCAGCTGAGTCAGTGTGGCTAGTTACTTCTTAAGTTTAGTTTTTAAATCTCATATGAGTGCTGTTCTACTCCAAAAATATTAATTTTTCCAGCTTATTTATACATGCTGGCATAATACCCAAAAAAAATGGAAGGCAATCTAAATAATTAGATTAACGTAATAGATGTGTCTCTATGCAAATATGTGCGCTAAAGGAGTATATTGTGAGTAGTTCTGGTTTATAAAATTCACTTTGTAATTATTTTTCTAAGTAGATTTAAAATAAAAGCAAAAAGTTTAGGGTGCGTGTGTATGTAAATAGAAGATAAGGTTAATTTAATTTTAATAAATTAAAGCATTGTTAATGAACATTAAATACAAATGCAGGCTGGCTAAAAAACATATTTTATAAAATTCCCTGACATTAGCAGGTTTTCCAGGCAACATTTTTCAATTTTCTCTGACTACTTTTTTCCAGTTTTAATGGTGGATGATGACGTTTGTTTTATTTATTATTGATCACATATTAAAAAAAAGTTTGTATCTACTAAACATAAAGTTTTATCAGTTATTTTAATAATTAAAATGTAATTTTATTAGGTATTATTAACTTTTGTTTTGGTGTTTAGTTGCGAAATTGATGGGATATTTTAGACCTATTTTTAATTCCCTGACTTTTTCTTATTTTTAGTTAAATTCCTAGACATTTCCCTGTTTTCCCTGTTATCCTAAAATTCCCTGTTTTCCCTGTCTGTAGCCACCATGAAATGTGATAGTAAAATGTCCTTGATTGTAACTTGAATAAATATATATATTTTTTGTTTAGTGAAAAATCCAAGAAATAATTTTCCTAGCTGTGTTTTGGGAATGTCCATTTCCCAGAAGTTTGAGATCTCGCAGAGACCTAGTGTTTTTATGAACTTTCTCTTTGCACATTAAAATGAATATCAACACACATTTAGTGTTTATGGTATCATTTTAGAATATATAATTAAAACTACACAATAAATTTTCATGAAATTAGCCACTTAAGACTTTTAAATACCAATTGTCGATTCAAGAATAAATTAGCAAGGTCAAAATACAAAAGTATAATATATTTTGTCCGTGAGTAATTGACGTTATTATTAATCTCTGCCTTGTTATTTATTTTTGTTTTAATGAGCCTTCAATGGGTTAATTGAATATCTATAAAATTAACTTCTTGTCCAGAGGCAGCGATGTAAAGTGTGAACTATGTTTCTCTTTTCATTGTAAAAACCATATTGTGTTTGTTCTTGTTTATATGTTTCTATAAAAAAGTGAAATGAGTTTTTTTTAAAGAGAAATAAGTTAGAAAGAAAATAAATAGGTCTCCAAGTTATTGTGATAAATAATAATAATAATAAAAAAAAAGTTGGTGTCTCTAGCCCCTCCATAAAATGTCTAAGCAATTTGAGCAGCAGTAACCTTAAAAGACAAATTATTCTAAACTCAACAAATCCTATCCATAATCACATTTAAATAAAAATAACCTTCAAAATGAACGATTATAAATTGAGCTGAAAATATGTTCTATTAATTGGAATTTAACAAGTAAATTAGTTATTTTGAAGAAAGTTAAATGTGTGCGAGTACTCAAGAATACAAGTTCAAATTCTTCAAGTATGAAGTTCCATTTAATACCTTTCAATGTGTTTTGTGTATATTTAATGTGTCTTTCATTTGAAAATGAAATGTTTCTGAAAATTTAAAACAATGTGTAACTGTGGAAGTGTGAAGAAGTGTGAAGTGTAAAGTTTAAGGAATGAAGAGAGAAATATGTTTGTTCCTATCTAGGCCTTACCTATCTATTCTTCCTTTCAGGTTGGCTTCCTTCATTATTATTGTACAGTATTTCTACAGTCTTATAATACATTTCCAAGCCATTAGGCAATAATTCATTTTATAGGTTGTACAGATATATTAAATTTAGTTAAAAAGCTAAGAATTATCCTGCCAGGTGTTTCAGAATTGTATTTTGACCTTTTAGGAACATAACTGCCATAATTAACAAAAACAAAAAAAGTCAACATAGCATATCAAGTACCTGTAGAGTTTTGAGTGCCCTGTCCACATTGTTCCTGGTTTGCCGCAAGGCGTACTCCGCCTGATCTACACTGTACCCCATGTCCACAATCTGCTGCACATTGTGGTCCAGGAGCTAACAGAACAAACAGAAACTTTAAAGTAGAGATGGAATGCTCGAATTCTCGATTCCCCCAAGTGTATGGTATTGGTAAGATTCGTAAGAATCTCAAAAAAGTATCTCGGAGACAAATATGAAGACTATTATTACC
This sequence comes from Timema bartmani, assembly GCA_902151455.1. NCBI lineage: Eukaryota > Metazoa > Arthropoda > Insecta > Phasmatodea > Timematidae > Timema > Timema bartmani. Next base: position 34,741 of record CABFWB010001739.1, on the reverse strand, counting down.
GTACCTTTAGAAATGTTTTTTAGGACCGTGCCTTATTACTCATTACGGATATATACTAATTACTCTAGTGTGTTGGGAATGAGGAAGATTGAATTTAGAGGTGTACCTGCATTTGCGTAAATAGAGTGAGAAACCATTTAGGAAAAACCACCCTTAGTACACCCGGCCAAATTCAAACTAAATATCCCCGTCATCGGTAGTCGAATCTATGCCTTAGACCACGGAGTCACCGAATCGAGTTTTAATAATATTATAACTTTAACAAATCTTACCATATTAGTTTAGAAATCAATATATTTTAAATGTAAGATTATTCTAAAGAGTAATTTTTAAATTTCCCGTTCCCGTCTGCAGTACCGTTATTTTGACTCATTTCCCATCGTGTTCCTGTCCCGAAATAAAAAAAGTCATTCCCCCCCATCCCTAGGAAAAACTATTCTTAGATTCAAATAAATACAGTAAATTAATCTCGAGACATTGCCTATTACATAAATAGTTTAATTAATAATAGTTATGTAAACCAACAAAGTTATTTTTAAACATTTCAAAGCTTCAAATTTATCAAAGGAAGATTTTTTTCAATGTCTAAACTAATAAACATTCAATTAGGCGCTTCACACACCCCTATTTAATTGATGTGAAACATTTTCATCATGAAATACGTGATTTGGAGTGAATTAAAAAAATTTTCAAGGCATAATATTTGATTCAGATTTGAGCATTTTTTCAAGTATAATATTTAATTTTGAATCAAATGAAGTTAGTAGAAAAGATTCAGATTCAAAATTATATTGGAAATATTAAAATTCGCACTAGCTTAATAAAAATGTAATCAAAAATTAAATAAACATATTGTCTTACTAGCTTGTATTTGAGATTACAAAAAAACTATTTTTTTCTATAAAACCTAAATTTGAGTAGAAAAGACAGTAGTTCACTCCCTCCCCTATTAATGAAGATATTAGGAACTTGTGCATCCACATGTACAATTATTTTGATTCATCTGACCATATACATATACATATACCCTTTACTATGGTAAATTTCTTTTTTAATTTTTATCATAAAAAACTTGAAATTCAGTTTAAAAATTCTCAAATAAAAAAATTGTCTTAAAAATAGTTTTATAATACCTGAATATATAATAAAAAAAAATAGCATTTTTTGCACATTTAAAAATAATAAAAGTAAAAAAATTTGTTTAGGCTGACAAACCCTTGAAAAGTACCGTATTTCACCGTATAATCGTCACATTTTTTATGCCTAGTTAGTGGGGTGCGACTATTATGTGAAGCTTTAAATTATTTATTAACTTAATACTGTATTGGCCCGAATATAATGTGATGTTTTTCTCCTATAATTACCCTTCCAAAAAATGTTCTCAAATTATATACGCTGCCTAACATTTTCCATAGAAAAAATGCCAGATTCCAAGGTATATTTAGTAGTGTACTGGCCAGTCCGGTGCGCTCTTCTATAAATAGACTGAATGACATAACATAGAGAGGGGGCGTTACTACAAGCAAACAAGTCTAGGCAACTCAAGGTCAAAACAAAGAGGAATTTCCCCCTCCCACGTTTCATTCCTTGAGTGCAGCTGCCCTGACAGGAACACTGTGGCGGGTCTAATAATAAGCCCAAGTTCAAAACGACTGGTAATTTAATTTATTATTGCATTAACATTCTTTTTTTAAAGGCATGGCCTACGTCAAATATTCACGTTGTTTATAATTCAAAGATTAATAATATAGGGAAAAGACCCTTGAATCCTTAAGGATATTCGAGATTCGAGTATTCTAAAAAATTTCAGATTCAAGACTGAGATTCTTAAAAGATTTTTTTGTTCAATTTTTCAAGTGAAATTTGTTTTAGCGCTCTAATACTGCTTATTAGTGGTTCAAAACCAATTATAATTATAAAATGAACTTAACAACCAGACCCAGACCAGTGATTTAACACTTGACTGAATGTATTAAATTTAAGAATGAGAAATTTAGACATAATTTTTATATTCTATATACCACTTAAATTTCAGTTTATTTTTTAAAACTTTTTTTGCCAAGATAGGCATTATATTTTTAACTGCTTTTAATAACAAGACAAACATTTTTATTTAGCAATATCCAATACTTTTATTTACCACAAATTAGAGTCTTTAACTATGGTGTTTAGAACAGGATGATTTGATCTTGATGGGGGAATAAATGTATACAGTTATTTTAAAACCTTATATTTGTGTGTTTGTGTATGTGTTTGAATCAGTGTGCCAAGTTTTTCAGTTAATCTTTTCTTCCATATATAATGAAGACTATTTAAAGCTTACAGTTAGTGTCCCAAATGTATAATTTACAGAGTGCAGGATAACATACAGGTTTGTTTCCACCTCCAAACACCTTCTTGGCCCCGCCTCGTGCAGCCTCCGCAATGGCATCTTTCCTTTGCGCCTCAAACTCTGCATTTTCACGGTTGTCCTTATTTTCTAAGGACTGCAACATAAACATAAAATATTTACAACAAAATGGTAAATAATAAATAGAGAATATATTGGACCAGAACTTCAATTAAAGTAATAGTTAAGTTAAGCTTTAAATTTTATTTAGCAAACTTCATGATGGAAATAATTATGAATTATGGTTCAAGCTTCGCTACTTCATCTGAAGTAAACTAAACTCTGAAGAACTAAATGGACCTGTCCTTTGATGACAAAGTTTAATAAAGAATTGTATAAGTTTATATTTTAAAACATACATTTTTCTTAATACTTGCCTTAAAATGACGGTCTTGAGCATTGGCACGAGATATCTTCTGACCAAAAGGAATCCATGGGGGTGGACCACCTTCTTCACCAATTCTTCCTCGAGTGTGTTTTGCCAAGGACTATAACAAATATAAAATGGAGAGCGAAGATATAGTGAAATGTTAAAATGGAGGACCTACAGTTTAGCGTGGAATCCGAACCACGGTAGAGGCTTGGCATTCCTCACATTCACAAGTTTGATTAATACACGTCTTGTCAGAGGTAAAGGAAGGGTTTGGCAATCAGATAAATCTGTGCCAGAACCGAGGATTGAACCCCGAACCCGCAGCACAGAAGTCCAACACCTTACCCCTTGACCGCCAGGTCACCAATATAGTGAAATGAAATTTATCTTGAATCATTAGCACTTTCCTTTTGAACAAAAAAAAAAAATTCTTTAGTAAAGCTTCTTAATCTATTTACACTTTTTATACATCAAGATAATGGATATGATACATTATAATAAACTATCAATGGTTCTAAGGTAAAAGGTCATATATCCCTCAAAAAATTAAAATTTTAGATTTTGAGTTATTTTGGTAAAAGGCTGTAGGATAACTACATTTTACCTTCACAAGTTTCATATATAGGCCTAGTGGTATGCCACATCCAGCAAAGGTAACACCGCTCTCCCTCTATGTTCCTTGTTAAATCAACGGTTTTATGAGGGTTAGAGGATTTGTTAAGTATTAACATCACTGTTTTAAATTTCAGATTTCAGGTTAGTGTTTCTTTGTTAAGTGATCCGAGTGATCCTAAATTTGAAGTGTTTTTTTTAAATTTATTTCATTATGTCTCACCGAACAAAAAGAATTCTCAATTTATAGCTCCAGTCAGTGAATAAGGATGAAAATGTACAAAATGCAGGTGACTCTGTAAGTAGGGGGGATCCCGAACCCTTGGGAAACCGTCGGGAATAAATTATTCCCGTTGGCCGGGCAGGATTGACCCTTTCCTGAAAAGTTTCAGGCGGGAAACAAAATATAATGCTCCAAGGAACAAAACAAAGGGCGCACAGCGCTCATGTTCTAGCAGTTACTGGTGACTCATCACTGTTAAATTCTTTGGTAAACAGTCTTCTTTTTTGTTATTTAGCAAACTTGGTGGCTCGGATGGGGAGGGAGGTATTTTACCACCCCGGCTTGTAGAGAGACAAGTTGGGAGGCATGTGAATTATTGTGCTCTGTCAATCAACAGTTATTTGTTGGGTTCAGCGAGTGAAAGAGCTTCAAAGATTTAGATAAGGACATGAATATTCTCCTATATTTTGAGGTGCTGAAAAGAGAGGAAGGGAGGAAAGAAAGTAGCTTGCCAAGGTCAACCATTTATGAGGGCTCAGCATGTCTGTTGATGAACCAGACAAGGAGTAAAGTATAAGGGGTGTTAAACAATCACCTTTAAGGGATGTCAAACCTAGAGAGAACATTTAAGAAAAGTAACTTTTAAGAGGTTTTAAACCTAGACAATATTTTGCAGTTTCATACTTAGAGCAAATTGAAGAGGTTCCAAACATTATGTTTTGTAGTATTTTTTTTCTATGCAAATCATTAAATATTAAACAACATTTTCAAAAGAAATTAACTAATAAACATAATTTCCATCAAAAATGTAATAGAATTAACTATTTTATTAATGGCATTATTTGATATTAATTAAAAAATTTGATATTTGATTTGATAAAAAAAAATGCTATTCGTGCACACTTCTATTTATTTTATCATGCTATTTTTTTATTGTTTTTATTACCTTTAGCAATGTTTTTTTAACATCGGGTCTTATCACTCGCTCCGGTTATGCACCTATGTACTAATTACTCTAGGGTGTTAGGAATAAAGAAGATTGAATTTAGAGGTGTACCTGCATTTGTGTGGATAGAGTGGGAAACCACTTAGGAAAACCACCCTTAATACACCCGGCCAAATTCAAACTAAATATCCCCGTCATAGGTAGTCTAGTCTATTGCAAGAGGGGTGCCTTAGACCATGCAGCCACCGAAGCGGGGTTTAGTAATATTAATGCTTTAACAAGTCTTATCATTTTAGTTTGTAAATCAATATATTTTAAATCTAAGAATATTCTAAAGGGTTACTTTTAAATTTCCCATTCCCGTCCCAAATCTCGTTATTTTGACTAATTTCGCGTCCCGTTCCCGTCCCGAAATAAAAAAGTAATTCGCGTCCATCCCTATCTGTTAATAGTATAAATAATTATTATATGAGCAGTTTTCACTCTAGTGGACTAGTCATAATCATCATAATCTTAATCATCATCAACTGTTTCCAGTCTGTGGCTGGGTGAGTTTAGTAAAATACCTCCATCTTCCTCTATCCTTCCACCATTCTTCCTCCTTTAATTTAATCTATTATTCTCCTCTCACTTGAACACTTTTAGTTATCTGCTCCAGTATCAGTAAAGGGACAGAAGTGATACAAAGTCCAAGGCAGGTATGCTGCCCGTCAGAAAGGGTTATAGTAACCATATCGGTAATTTTATATCTGACATTTCTCGTGCTGTTTGGGAGAGAGATTGCAGCGCTGCCAGATAGTGTTCTCAGCAGCATGTCTCTCCCGTGGCGTGTCAGTTTGTAAACACAAGTTTACGAGTTGTAGACAATTATTATTGGATCTGATTAGCTCATTTTCCCATTTCTGGGAGAAGGAACAGATATAAGGCAGCGAGTTAGAGAATAAATGACAAAAAAAGGAACCCAAAATCAATCAAGACCAACCTTTGATAAACGTAATAAGTGTAATATTAATATCAGCTAATACATCGAGATCAAACATTTAACCTCGGACAAAAAAAATTTTTTTTTTTAAGAAATTGACTTAAAAATCTGAGATGGTCTGATGTTCACTTGTTTTCAAAGAGCTGGCAACAATGGAGGTTTCAATAAAAGTTTGTAGAGTTTGTTTGATTTCTAAAACCAGTTATATAATGACATTTATGGGAAGTCTATAATTAAAGGAAAATTAGAGTAGTGTAAAACAAACTAATAATACAATACTTGTTTAAAATGTAATCGTACTTGTGTATATTATATAATATAAGTATGTTTCATTTATTATTTACATGGGGAAATACGGTAATGTTTATTCAATGATACATTTTTCCACATTATTATATATATTACTACCAATTTTAACTGATTTTGCTACATATTTGTGTAGGGTTCTACATATTTTGTAGGTTAATACTACATAAATCTGGGCTCTAATAATGATTCACTATATACTAAGTTACAATACCCGATTCAGCTCCCACTTCTCCACAAGGGCTGCCACCTTCCCACCAAGAACTTCAATGAGTGAAGGTTTGAGCAGGAGATAGCCATGAGACATAGGAACAGAATCAGCTTTCAGGTACAGTTTTGTTCCTGGTGGGGTATTCAAGCTGAAATAAAAATAAATTTAGACCTTAGCAAAGTTTCAAACTTTCGAGCCTGTAGCTGAGGAAGATTTATTTTAAATTTTAAATTCTAAATTCATTCATCATGATATTTAAATTATAAATCCAAATGTGTGTGTTTAGCAATGAGGAGGCTCATTTACATTACCAATAGGTTATTTAGTAATCATGCAGCCATTGGGGCCCCCCTCATTGGTAAACAAATGCAAAATGTATTATTCAGATTTTGTGAAAATTTCCAAATTTGAGACTAAAAGTTAAAATTTTTGTAAAGTTTTAACCTATTATTATAGAAACTAGCATTGATACATTATTAAAATATTCAAAAAATTCATAACAAAAATGTAGTTAAGACAAGACATGTAATCATGCTTACATAATATTTAACAGGTCAACTCTGGTTGTCTAAATTGATATTACATCATATACATTTCTAACATTAATAAACTATTCAGTATTTAAACACGATTATTTTGGTGTTTATTTAATTAGACTTGACAAAAAATATTATATTAAGACTTCTTCGATTTGGAAGAAGAATGGTGGCAGGATAGAAGAAGATGGAGGCATTTTAATTGTAAAGTGGTCAGGATTTTTTGGCTCCCATTTCAGCTATATATTAATTTCCCCCTGTTTAGTTTGCTAATTTAATATTATTCTTAAGCCCCTAGATACATTTGCCCATGTAATAGGCTTGCAAGTGCACATCAGTTATAATATCCAAGAACATTTGACCAGTTTTATTCTTCATTTTACTCAATACCCCCCTCAAGTTTATCAATAACTATAAATTGTGTTTTCATCGTCAGTAGAATGAGGAAACATCCTAATTACAAAGTATTACTATTTAACTAGTTAGGTATATTGTGTTCTTAATAGCTTTCAGCATGATTTATCTTGTCTATTAGAGGACTAATTTAGTAATTACTTATCATTACTAAATTGTTTATCTAACATGTTTAATTTTAAGAAAGTGCGGGGTTCTATGCTAATTTTGGTTAGCCCAGGCCGTTATCTAAGTTATAATCAACATATCGTAGACCTATACAGAATTTCAATAAATTAACTTTATTTTTAGGTGATTAACTTTTCAATCTAGTATTTTTCATTCTTATAAAGCCATTGTTAAAATATAGCTTTTTCTAAATGTATTACTATTACTTTTTACCCAGAAGCATCAGGCTTATTTTGTTTTGTTTCATTTTTAATCAAATTATATAAGGGAAATTTTAGAATCATGCAGGGGAGAGAAATTTAGAGGGAATTCGCAAAGGCCAACCAATCCAGTATCTTGGGACTAGACTTCCTGAGTGAAGGTGCGTGGTTACACAGATCCCCAAGCCCACTTATTGAAAAGTGACCACATTAGAGAGACGTGGTGACATCTTAACCAATTTCCCCCAGAGGTTCCCACACCCAATGGGAAGGTTACCAGAGAAACGAGGATTCCCGTGGTTGTTTGTTTTAATATATCATTCATGAGAACTTTTGACTGTTCACCAAATCAAAGGGGGCAGGGGGCCAACCCCAGAAAATGTTTGAGAAGTGAATCCCCTTAAAAGCTATTTTGAAGGGGAACATTTTGAAAATTATACTCCTCCCCAGAATATTAAGAGTGGTCCTTCCACAGATTTTTTTTAAAAATTTGGATATCCCTGGAAGCTATTTAGAGTGATCCTTGCCTAATTTTTTTAAAATTAAATGTTTCTAAAATATATTTAAGTGGTTTTCCCTTGGCAAATTTTTGAAATTAGTATGCCCCTAAAAGCTATTTAGTAATGGTCCTCGACTTTAAATTCCCTACAGATGACAAAATTCAGCCACTTTCTTGGGGTTTTTTCCTGATGGACAAAATCCAAACATAATTCTTGGTTTTCCCAATCAGTGGACACCCTGGATTGAAACTGGTATATCAATGGATCACAAAGTCTATAAAACCACCCAACCTAAATAAACCTTAACAAGGACCGATTTCAACCCTGTTGCATCACTAGCCCCAATTTGTCATCCACAGATAGCAATAGAAGAGCCTCCGGAGAATTTCAAGTCCACCAGAGAAGTTTTTATCTTTTACAAATAAGTTGGCATCAGGGAAGTTAACTCTTGAAGCTTATTACTATTACTTCCTGAGGAAGATGCCATGAAGGCATTGAATTATAAAAGAGTTTGTAAATATGGTAGAGCCTCTGTGTAAATATAAATGGATTAATATGTTTTATTTGTGGTTTATAACAAATTATTTCCACAATTATGTATTAATTTAGTTATTTTTAGAAAATTCAACTTCTAATTTGTAAACCTTAGTTAATATTGATTATAACCAATAAAGTAGAAAGTGATCTTTTTAATTAATAATTTTGCCTTCTTTTTTTTACAATGAATGTTTTGAATTTCAGCGAGAATATATTTTATACACTTTATTCAAAATTTTGCCTATCATATTTAAAATATGTATACCAGTAAGTGCTAAGTTGTACAGAGATTTTAACTATTTGAATTCAAAATTATTTGTATTCGATTTGAAAATATTTGTATTCGATTTGAAAATATTTGAAATCAAGAAATCACTATCTGCACACCCCTATTTATTTCATACATATTAATACATTATAAAGTAGGTAATTTAAATTCACAACAACGATTCACCCACAAGAAGAAGCAACCCCTGACTATGATTGGTCAGGATGTGTTAAACATGGCAGTACCATTGATGACCACATTAATATCAGACAATTTAAAGTAGCAAGCTTCATCACCAACTCAAATATCCCTAATAGAAAAGGTCAACCCACAGCAATGCATGTTGATAGTTTACTGACCAGCAATTCATGTTATGCCAGCTAACATACCTGAGTGAAGATAAATGCTCAACCTCCACAGCTTGACAAACAACTTGTCCATCAGTCAAGGACAATTTCAACATGCGAGGCGCTGCCTTAGATTCTTCATTCGCTTTAGGTGCAGACACATTTCTAACCTTTTGTAATTGTACTACTATCTTGCCGGGTATCTACAACAACAAAATTAAAAAAACACTTTTGTAAAGTACTTCAAAGTGTTTATTTACCTTAGAGTACCAATTTAATATATAACCTTACAGTAACAAAACTGTTTGACCAACATACATAATGATGAACCAAAATAATTTTAAATTCTAAACCCTATAACAAAAAAACATCTACTGCTTTCCTAAAATAAAAAAAATAAAAATAAGTACAATTTTTTTTAATCATAACAATATTGTTTGACTAATGAAGGAAAAGATCATTGATGCCTTGTTAAAGCCTAATCATGTTTCTAAGTAATTGAGGAAAATCGGTGTAACATTCCTTCGCATATTTTTTCCCCCCTCTAAAATGTACCAGTTTTGAGAAATAAATTAGCAATTTAAACAAAAGGTTCCATATTCAGAAGTTTTTTCCACCCCATCTTACAACCTGATAAAATGGACATATAAATTAATTACTATGCTAATGTATTAGGAATGAGGAGGGTGGAATTTAGAGGGGAATGGAAATAATTTAGGAAAAACCATCTTTGGTGGAGCCGAAGAGGATTCAACCACTGACATCCCCATCATCTACACACCTGACTAAATGAGTATGACACCTAAACCAGCGGTCCTACCGGTGCAGATAATAGGGATAGCTTGCTTTATTTAATCACTTTGGGTAGCTTTTGAAGAAAAAAGTTCAAACAATCCTTTTTAAAATGGAAAATAATCAAAATTGGCTTTTATAAAAATAAAGAAAAATCAATGGTACGGAACTCTGCATGGACTTTTTAGCTCTATTGTGTAAAAATGGAGATATTTACTCGAAACTCGTAATATATGTGAATCGAAATAATATACACTAGCAAACTCAAGCATAAATTTCATTATTGCATTATACTTGTGTAAAACATTTTCTGAGTCCCGGTTTTAAATTTTATAATTTTATTTTTAAAGACTAATGTCCTCATTTGTGTATTTGGACCGATAAAAAAGATTGTTATCCATCCCTTCGGCTTCGAGGGTAAAAGGTTTATGTAGTTGACGACTGTGACGTCGTGGTCAGACACGCGTGGGTAGGAAAAAGGTCGGCGAGAATGTTCCGGCAACGTTAGTCGCAGTGGAACATAGAAATGTTCCGGCAACGTGAGTCGCGGTGGAACATGAGGATGTTCCGGCAAAGTGAGTCGCGGTGGAACATAAGGATGTTTCAGCAACGTGAGTCGCGGTGGAACATGAGGATGTTCTGGCAACGTTAGTCGCGATGGAACAGAGGGATGTTCTGACAACGTTAGTCGCGATGGAACAGAGGGATGTTCCGTCAACGTGAGTCGCGGTGGAACATGAGGATGTTCCGGCAACGTTAGCAGCAGTGGAACAGAAGAATGTTCCGGCAATGTTAGTCGCGGTGGAACGGAAGGTTGTTCCGGCAACGTTAGTCGCGGTGGAACGGAAGGGGGTGTTCCGGCAACGTGAGTCGCGGTGGAACGGAAGGGTGTTCCGGCAACGTGAGTTGCGGTGCAACGGAAGGAAGTTACGGCAACGTGAGTTGCGGTTGGAGGTAATGTGATGGTGGAGAGAGAGAGAGGGTTAAACAATATTGCTCTTTCGTAACATAAGACCATTTAATAGCTCTTTCAAACAGCTGGCGCACCCGCGTTGGGTAGCCACTCTCCCATTGGCCGAGGCTGACTGACCGCTTCTGACCAAGGAACCACCGTGTTAAATACCCTCCACTGCTGCTTAGCCTTGTCCAATGGGAGAAAAAGGGAGCTTCCGATTGGCGTGTGAAAATGTGAGCGATAGTGGCCGCCAAGCAAGCCATTAAATAGTACTACAATTTTGCAATGATAAGTTATTTAGTATCTCAAATAGTTGCGGAGATACGGAAATTTCATCTTCTGTAAAGTATCCTAAAAGTCATTTTCATAGAAAAATTAAAATAGCCAGTTTATTTATAATCTTAATCAATGCCTAGATACGAATTATAATTAAAATTGTTAGAGCCAATTTTGAGAAAATCAATTGTTTCTCTTTTTGCTTTTTATCAAACTACTCTTAATTTTGGGGTTAGAAAGACACACTGACAGACGGCATTGCAAATACCACTTTTTAGGGTTGGGGGTCATCAGACGTCGACATCCATCAACATTTCAGGTTAAACTTTTTTTACAGTCGCAATACTTTACCCTCAGTGTTCGAAAAGTAAAAAAAAAATTATATATATATATTTGTGTATAGCTTGAAAGTTATTGGTTTTATAAAAATATGCTTTGAATAAAATATTTGTATTATAAATAGATCTACATATTTGTAATGATAAGTAATTAAATATCTCAAATAGATTCAGAGATATGATAAAAATTGATAATTTACGCATCAGACCAAAGCTCTTAAAAGTCATTTTGCCGAAATATTGAGGGTAGCTATTTTGTTTGAGATATTTATAAATGTTTTGAAATGAAATTTAATCAAAATTATTATAGCCGATTTTGAGAAAATCGACTTTTTCTCTTTTTGCCCTTCAGCAAATTACCCTTAGTTTTAGGGTTGGATATTTAAAAAAAACCTCGGGACAACCCTATGAAAATCCTATATACCAAGTTTTAGCCCGATCGGTAAAATAGTTTAGGCTTTAGTTGGAGAGACAGACAGACAGACAGACAGACATTCAAAAACCACTTTTACGGATTCGGGGGGTCATGAAACGTCGAGATTCATCAAAATATTGACTTCGATTTTTTTGACCATCACAATACTTTCTCTACCTGTAAGATAGCGAGAAAGTAAAAATTAGCCAAAAAAGTAAAATTGTACTTACCGTATCAAGTTTTCCCTTGTTAACATCCTCTGGAAATCCTGTACTTCCAATTTCCCTAATATCAACCTGGAACAAAAGTTGGTAGATGTACACTTACTGCTGCTGGGGAGATACAGGGGACAGAATTGAGAGTTGGAATAATTGTAGTGATAGAAGTAAATGAGTATTTATTAATCTCTTTTTGGTATGATACATGCTTTACTATGACCATAGAAAAACATATTTATTACTAGCTCTACANTTTCCCATTGGTGCAAATTCAAACAAGGTGAGGAAGGGTGGGAAGATAATGACCAGTTTTTAGCGGTCCAACCGAGGTTTTAAATAGGGTGGGACCGAGAAAAACAGGCACTCGTGTTAGCACATCGGGGGATACTCGGGCGACCCGAGGGACGACCGGGTGTAATAATTGTAGCGGCCAGAAAGGGAGATATAAAAAGAATCATAACAACTTAGCCAAAAAGAAATATTTTTGAACAGATAATAGAGACCAGGGACTTAGTTGTGACTCTCCAATATACCGGTCAGCCATCTATCACCTACAAATTGTTGATACGTGTACATATGTTATTTGTCTACTGCAAACACCAATAAGTTTCATATCCATCCCCAGCTGCAGTACACACTAATATACTGTAGGACCGTGTTTTCCTAACCAATGTACACCTTTCAACTCTCTATAAAAATAAAGAAATACATAAATACCTGCTATCAAGTAAAGCAGGGCTATTCAATTAGTTATCCAAGTGGGCCACTCCAAAAAATCATAATATATGACGGGCCAGAGCTTTAATTCAATCTGGCAGTAATTTTGAAGGTTATTAGATTATACTTTTGTAGTTTAAAGGGGGTTGAGGAACGCGGTGCAGGGGAAGTGAAATAAAATTTGATATTATATGTAATAGTGATATATTTCAGTGAAATTAATTTTCATAAAGCTTCCTTTTCTTACTACTCAAAAGTAAAAAGTGTAATCCTAGAAAACTTACAATAAGACTAATTATAAGCAAAGCATTCCGCTATTACTATAAATAACGCATGTGGGTGAATATAAGTTGAAAACACTCTTTGCAAAATATCTATTCTTTCCATGCCTTTTGAGAAAAACGACGTTAAAGTTAGAGGGGAGTGATGTGGCAACGCTGTGGCTTAAATTTCATTTAGTCACCGGCTATTAGGAGTAGACACAAATTAGAGGTTGGTATTGTGTAAGCACCAATGAACTACATACACGTAGAATGGTTGAATATGGCATTGGCTATGGGAGTATCTGACACTCAAGCAAGACCTGTGGTGTGGCTGTACGCTGTTCACCTACTTGGCAGACGTAACTCGTGTGTAAGTGTGTTTCGTCGTTTGAAACAGAGTTGTTAGGAAACAGATCAAATGGGACTAGACCCAAGAGTGGATGCAAGACGGCCACGCAACGTATGAACAGGTGTTGAAGATGTTGTGATAACTGCCTTTCAAAAGCAGACAACGCACAGAGCCCGAGACCTAGCACATGATATGCACATGTCACAGAGGTCAGTTCGGCAGGTGTTGCGTGATGACGGCTACCACCCATACCCTTATGAAGCAACGAAGCATCTGCACAGTCAATCTGCTTCGCCTGTTACAGTTTTTCCAGTGGCTCCAGCAGCAGCATGCTGTGGATCCAGACTTAATTGGGCACATTCTGTGGACTGATGAATGAAGAACACCCATAATAATCACCTGTGGGCAAGTGCTAGTCCACACACTATTTGCATTTGTGCATATCAGTATCACTTGTATGGGCCGGCATTTTTGGGGATGTGATTGTGGGCCCCTATTCACTACCAAGTCGTTTGGATTCCCACATATACCGTATGTTCTCGGCACGGTTTTACCTGGGCTGCTGCACATTGCTTGTGAAACGGAGGATGTGGTATCAGTACGATGGTGCCCCTGCACACTATAGAGCACAAGTGCAAAGACTACTTAATGAAGTCCACACTAACCAGTGGAATGGACGTGGAGAGGGGGCCAGTGGAATGGCCAACAAAGTCACCGGACCTCTTGTGGAGTCACCTCATACCCCTGGTGTGCCCACTTGACAAACCACCGCAGTTGTGTGAAAACATTGTGGCATAAATCTATGTGGCTGTTATGACAGTTGAAATTGACATACTTCGCCACATGAATACAAATCCATACGCCATTTGGAGCAATGCTTAGCCATGCGAGGATCAACCTTCAAAGTAACACATATGTTTGATGTAAGTTACAGGCACAGTGTGGTCACATCACCCACCCCTCTCTAACTTTAATGTCACTTTTCTCAAAAGGTATGGGAAGAACGGATTTTTTGCAATGAGTGTTTTGGACTTATATTTACCCACCTAATCATGTGGTACTGTCTTATCTGAGAATTACTACTCATCCTGATATTTTCGAACCCTGGACGATAATACAAGCATATACAATATCAATATTTCCAAGATATACTTACATCAAGAGCTTTCCTAATGATAAGTTTAACATCTGTAATACTTCCTTTATCACTCAGTAGATCAATACCTTCATCTGATAGATTCCTAAAAACAGAATTAAGCACCCAATGAATTAATAACAATACAAATACATTAAGAGAATTGTGTGTCAGTATTCAATTAAACCAAATAATCTATTATAAATAATTTATGTTAAATTATTTTTAAAAGTATAACTATGGATTTAGCAGGTATGATACATCACTCTTTCGTTTCAACTTCTAGGAATAACATGCTAAATTCTTAATATTTAGTTTAGATTGCTTATAAACTGGGCAATTCTCATTTCTCGGTATCCGCTTCCCCCCTCTCTTTGACATATTTTCTATCACTCAAAGCTATAGTAGGATTCTGGTGGAAAAGAACATTTAGAAAAATATTAACATTTTTTTTAAGTCGACCTTGATAACATTTTACTGATTTACTCATGTAATTTTATAGGTGTTGATAATATATATAAAAAGTGAGAGCTGTAGAGTAGATCACATGCCTTGATGTATGAATGTGTACACTAAATCTAGTCACATTTCTAGCTGTAAGATAAGGTTCTTCCTAAGAAAATACTTGACAAAAGCTAAAAATCATGCCTCAAGAATCTGAACTTAATAGTGATTGCTGCATAGTACTCATTGCTCATTGACACTTTTCTAACCTCCCTGAAAAATAAATACAATAGGATTTGGATAATTTTACATGGGTTAGTGTAATATATTGGATAATTTGAAACCCATCTTGATTCTTAACAAAATTCATGTTTATATCAATTATTAAAAAAAAAATTAATTTAAATTATAGAAGGAAATATTTGGTAAGCCTATACAGTGTTAATTTTTTCAAGTTTCTTCTCATTTCAAATATTACTTAATTTATCTTATTATTTATTTTTTATGACCGTGTCTTACTATCTGTTCATGTAATACAAATCAATGATAATAATTACTCTAATCAAGTAGGGATGAGGAAGGGAACATTTTGGAAATAATCTACCAGCATTTACATGGAAGGAAAGTGAGAAACCATTTAGGAAAAACCACCCTCAGTAGACCTAACCGAAATTCTAACCCCGATCTCCCCATCTTCAGCAGGTCTGTCTAACACAAGAATGATGCCTTAGACCATTAGGTAATTGAAGTGGGTAGTGATTTTTAATTATTATTATTTCTCACTGTGTCTTACTACCCGTTCGGGTTATACGCTTAAGTACTAATTACACTAATAGATTAGGAACGGGGAAGATTGAATTTAGAGGAAGTGAACCCGCATTTTCATGGAGGGAGAGTGGAAAACCGTTCAGGAAAAAACAACCACAGTTCACCCGACCGAGATTTGAACCTCGATCTCCCCGTCCTTGGCAGTCGAGCTCAACACGACTAGCGCATTAGCCAACTACGCCACCGAGGCGGGTGATTTTTAATAAATCACCACATATGTCAAGAATGTATAGTAATGCACAGTAAAAGAGAACGTGGGAAATTCTGCATAAGCAGCAAGTGGGTTTCCTAGAATAGGGGAGTAGGGGATGTGTTGGATTGGCTTTCGTTGCTTCTGTGTGACAATGTAATCATGTGAGGTCCAGCATGGAAGGGATAAACTTTCATATTGCGTGTCCTCAATCTGGTATTTTTGTCTCTCGGTGTCATCTGACAAGTGTACATTGCAGGGTTGTTTTTTTTACGATTTCCAAGCGTGGAATGTACACTATTTTAACCTTAGTCAAAAAGGTTGAAATTATTAGAAAAGTGGAAAAGGTATTGAAAAAGAAATGTGGTATTATAAAGGAATATGGAATTTAGCTAAACACTTTAATGACTTACCTTAAAAAAAGATAAAATCATGGAGAGTTGGAATGTGAAAATGTGTTGGAGGCGGTGATTATCCTGATGTTGATTAGTGTTTTTTAAAGTGATTCAAACAATAGTGTGACTAATCATAGTTCCTTAAGTGGCCCCATAATTAAAGCAAATGCAGAAGAATTTGCCAAAAAAAATGGGATTTGAAAATTTTAAGGAAAGTTCTGGTTAATTTGCGGGGTTCAAGGACAGAAATGACATGTCTTTTAAAAATGTATATGGCTAAAGTGAAGCTGTAGATATAAAAATGGTTTACCAATAGTTCAGTGGTTTGTCAAACATCATTGCAGGCTACGGCCTAAAATATATGTTTAACGTGGATAAGATTGGTGCGCCCAACAAAACATTTACATTTAAAGGAGAACAATGCATTTGGGAAAAAAACAGCAAAGAAAGAGTGACAGCTTTAGTGGGGCAAATATGGATGGTTCTAAAGAACTACCCAGGCTTATGATAGGGAAATCGGCAAAACCAAGGTTGTTCAAATCAGCAAAAAGTATACCAGTAGACCTAGATTATGAAACTAACAAAAAATCTTGGATGACAAGTTAACTGTTCAAAAAATAGCAGAGACATCCAAGCAGAAGAACCCCTACCATCTGTTTCTGAAGCACTTACGATTATGAAAACACCTGAAAAAATTCACTTTTTGATGACAATTTTAATGCAATCAGTGAACTTAAAGATTTTATTTATTTTTTCAAGATAAGAAAATTACAACAAACCGAAATCATGTCATAGCTTGCAGCCTTTGGTAATCAAGAGCATGCAAGGATGACATAAACCTGAGCAATCATATTGTCATATTTTCTATATCATTAGTCATGTTTTAAAAACAGAGATTGTTTTGCCACTTATTAAAATACAGTGTATTGATATAACAGTAACTATGGGGATACACCCCTCTTCTGGTGGTATTAAACAGTGTGCTTGAGACCTTTTTCAAAAAAAAGGGAGGGCCAATTGTTAGGGGGCTACTTCAAAGTGTTTTATATACTCAGCTATTGAGGAGAATATCCTACAGCTTGAGTCCCTGTTCAGTACAAAGGAGAAAGCCCCAGACCATATTGAAAGTCTGAGTTATGTAACAACCGTATATAGCAGGGCAGCCAAGTGTTTTACACTAGTCAGAGTTATAACACTGAAGATAGGTCATGGCGCAGAACTGTTGAGTAAGGACATGGCCAGAATGAGGACCTTTTACCTCTTTCAAGACCTTCATCACATTTGTATGATAACTAATCTATTGCAGTAAAAAATATCAAAACGAGCCCCACAATTATTTGTCACTGCCTACCCATCCAACTAAGCCATCCTGACAAGTAGACCATGGGTTGAGCGGAATAGCGACAATAAATAATTGTTTTAAACGTAATGGCAAAAACTTATTTAAGTCTTAAATTTGTGTATGTTATTTTCTTCCAAGTTTTTATATTTTATATTTAAATTTGTTGTGTTTTTTTGTGTTATGTAAAAATTGTGTACTAGTTGGCTAGATATTCATAAAAATTGTTAGTTTCAATTTTAGATATTTTGATTTTTTTTTTAGATATCCCTTGGACTTGGAATTAAATAAATTATATTGTACATCCTGCCATCACAAAAATAACTGAGAAATTATATCAACATAAAAAAAAGTGTGCATTGAAATGAAATTATAAGAAATAAAAACCTCTAAAAACTGATAAGAACAGAATTAATCTAAAATATTTATCATGGTAATTCGAGCCTTAAAGAAATTTATTTTTGGCTTTCCAGTTCCTTAAAATTAATTGTTAATTTCAGTCATAGGTTTGGTTTGGTTTACAGTTTGACTCCCTAGTTTTGCAATCTAATTTTGATAGGAAGAGTTTTAACTGACACCTAGATCTACTTTCATGTATTCATCCATCAAGTCATGTAATCTGCAGTAATCACTTTTGATAGATGGTATCAATACCAATGAAATTACATGGTTGACCAAAAAAAGATTGTATTTTTTAAAGTTTATTCCTACCAAAATCCTGATGAATTAGAAATAAAAATTCCAACAAATATTTTCAAATATAAAAATACCAGTTAAAATGTTTTTTCCACTACAACACAGTTTCTTACTATTTTGAAATACAGTAGAAGCCTGATATAAGGAGGTCTGATATAAAGGAGACTCCGATATGTGATGAAGAGTAAGTCTCGCAAGGGAAAAAAATCATTATTACTGTATTAGTGAAATTCTTACTCGTAGAGATTCAGTAAATTGAGCGATGAGTTTAAGTGATCAAGGACAATGCATTGATAAGTTTTTATTTTTATATTTGATGGCTAAGATTTACATAGTAGTGTATTATGTTGTCTTTTTTTCCCCTCGTTCTCCTACTTCGTTATTTATCACTCTGCAGGTCACCTTCCAATATACTATGGTTAAGCTATAACAGGCTTCTACTGTATTAATGTAATTAATCATGCACCTCACGAGTCTTCTGATTCATTATTTTAAGAACTTTGATTTGAATATTTCTTAATTGATTTAAATATAGATCACTTGTCTTTCCCCAGGAAGTAATACCATAGCCTAGACGTGATTCTATTAGCG
Organism: Timema bartmani; assembly: GCA_902151455.1. Classification (NCBI taxonomy): domain Eukaryota; kingdom Metazoa; phylum Arthropoda; class Insecta; order Phasmatodea; family Timematidae; genus Timema; species Timema bartmani. The sequence goes on along the minus strand of CABFWB010001739.1, from coordinate 15,788 downwards.
CATGATACAATAATTTTAGAATATAAAATGTAACATATTGTTTTAGTATATATATATTAACCATTCCCACTCTTAGCTTCCTACTCATTATGTTTATGTGAGTATTCCATTTCATATGAGAATCAATCATTAGCCCAAGATAGTTATATGTCTTAACTTGCGTAAATTTTAAATATTTACACGGTTTTATATTATGTAAGTAAGCTAATCAATGGCCTTTTATATCTAATTTATACTTTATAACACGCGGTAAGTAGTCTGATATTCATTGTCTGCGTTTTTTTAATGTTGATTATTAGTTTATTATTGTGAGTCCAGTTTTAAAGTCTTCCTGCAACATTTGTTTAGCTCTATCTACATATTAGTTATTTTAACTATTATTGTCCTATTTGTTGAGTAATCTTTAAACCATTCATAAATATTACCTCTGATACCAATTTTATAAAGTTATTCTAGTAAAATATCTTTATCTAACATATCACACACTTTCGACATGTCTATAAATGCTATAGCTATGTGTTTGTTTTTGTTTAATTTCTCTAGAAGTTGATTAGTAAAAATGTGTAAAAGTATTTCCATATGTTTGTTTTATTGGAATCTGTATTGTCTTTGGTCAATTATTTTATATTTGTCTAAATAATTTATCAAGTAGTTGGCAACATATCTTTCCTTTATTTTGTATAAAACTCGTAGAATTGCTATTGGACTGTAATTTCCATAATCTAGGTTTTTCCTTTTTTCTATAAATTGGTCTAATAATTGTGATTTGAAGTTTTTGTGGGATTACATCCTGTTGTATACTTAAATTAATAGTACGTGTTGGAATTTACTCTCGTGCTCCCCTTCAGGGTGCATTAGTGCATGCGTCTGTGTCAGACATGCCTACCTCTGTGAACAAGGATTTTCAGATCTTGTAACGATTAAGATCCACAAAAAATTATTTACGTTATACTCTACCCATCAACATATAGCCCTTAAACTCTTAAGAGCTCACCTACAAAATGAAACCTAAGCATATAACCCAAACGGGTAGTAAGACGCAGTGCTAAATGATAAAAAAAAATACAAAATGAAGCGGCAGGATTGATGTCCCTGAAAAACTTAATGTTTGTCATGTACCAAATTTTTCAAGGTAATATATTGTGTGATTTTCTATTTGTAAGATTAAAAAAGTTAGGCCCTACTTAAATTTATTCAATTTAGTTGATCATTTATTAATAAAAAATAAAAACTCAGAAGAACTCTCCCCAAAAATTAAATGGCACTATGGTAGCCAATGAAATATAGTATCTTTAGTCACTTATTGAACATTGCAACAAAGTCACTTTTTAATTAAAAATGATGTTTACATTTTGTTTGCTTATAAAGTTATTGAAATAATTTTGTTCTTTTATTTAAGTTAATTCAATTTAATTAATTTAGAAAAACAGTAATATGAAAATAATCGGTAATTTAAAGACCTTTGGGTCGCCAGGCCGAGAAAATGTATTTAGGGTCACGATCAAAAATGTTTGGATAACACTGCTCTAGGCCTATATAAAAGGAACTATCCTCTATTTGAAAGTAGAACTGCTACTGTAGAATTTATTTTATTAAAGTGTTCGTTATTTTACAAAAATTATGAAAAAAAAATCGGTTCAAGTGCATAAACACATGTAAAATGATGTTATAGCAACAAAGACACTAAGGTCTAACAAAGAAGATTATTATTCACAATAAACATATTTTGATAGCTGACAGTTCAATATTATGACCCGCCTCGGTGGCGTAGTTGGCTAACGCGCTAGTCGTGTTGAGCTCGACTGCCGAGGACGGGGAGATCGAGGTTCAAATCTCGGTCGGGTGAACTGGGGGGTAGGGGGGTTTCCAAAATGATTTTCCACTCTCCCTCCACGCAAATGCGGGTTCAATTCCTCTCAATTCAACCTTCCCAATTCTTAATCCATTAGCGTAATTAGTACTTAAGCGTATAACCCGAACGGGTAGTAAGACGCGGTGCTAAATAATAATAATAATAATAATAATAAATCAATATTATGAATTAATGGTACTGTGGATAAGACAATGATAATACTTAAGATACTAACTTCTGTGACATAACAATGATGCACATTCGTTAGAAAGATTTGAAATCCAATCTATACTATGGTTTCACCCAAATAAACTTATCCATGAGATACATGCTGCAGGCTTAAGCCTACACTAAGGACTTACTCTATCCAAGGGTCTCCAAACAATTTGGTATGTGAGCCACACAATAATATATTCAACACATTTTTGTGGGCCTTAGTAAAAATAATAATTTTTACAAATGAATGAGTAACATTTATTTGGATCTTTTTGGGAAAATCAGCATATAATATTATTCATGACAAAAGAGAAATGTAAAAATTACAAAGTAAGGCAGCAGGGCATTCAAGAAACAGTAACTCATATAATTTATTCTGGAAGAGCAATGGTAGATTTCAATCATAACTAACAAACCATGGATTTTTGCACAGCAAATTAAATTAAAATGATGGAACTGCTTTTTTAATTTCAAAATATTGCTGAACTGAGATTTCAATTTCGAGGTGCTAATCATTTGGATGGACGTCAAATACTTATCAGATAAATTTGCTCGATGGTTGGAATTGACATATTTAACACTTCATTCTTGATAATTTTTGTTCTCACAGGACCAAAAATTGACACAGCTCCACAAGTAAATCGCTTCAAATTCGGAAACTGTTCAGGATGCATAGATTTATAAAATTGGATGAGATTTAATTCCTTATACTTGTGTTTCAGCATCATCTGATTCAAGATAAATAATTTCCATTTGAAACTAACTTGGTAGTGTTTCAACAGTAGGCATACAGTCAAATGAATTTTAAAATATCCTTATTTAATCTGTTTTTCCATCAAGATCATAAAATCGTCCCCGAAGTCGGAAATGAATCATATTTCAAATGAAGAAGGAAATTCTGTTTCAAGTTCTTGATGAAATGTTTCACAACATTGGAAATAAACGTTCACCTGTTCTTCAAGTAGCATCATTTTTGACCTGAATGCCTTGACATGCGCGAATAGAACACAAATCAATTTGGTTCAGCTTGCAACTTTAAATTCAATTCATTCATGTTTGTTTGGTCATGTTTTGGGGAGGGCTGAGTGTAGACCGCAGGCTGTAGTTTGTAGATCTCTATACTATAGCATTAGGAATTCAAGTGTTCATTGCCGCACTTACAAAGATATGCCACCTATCCCTATCTAGAGCTAGCTCTATCTGGTCAACCTCATTACAACCTATCTTTTTCAGGTCCTTTCTAATGTTATCCTCCCATCTGTGCCAATGGTCTCTCCCCAATGGGTATGTCAGTCAATACCCTGGACACGGTTATAAATTCTCCCATTCGTGTTGCATGTCCTGCCCAGCGTAATCTACCACAGCTTAAAAAATGGCATACCCGGGACTACAATTAAACATGTGTTTTAGTGCATCATTATAATTAGTTTACATGTTATTATGTATGTTAGTATGTTAAACTAAAAGATCTTAAGACTTGGAAAAGAAATCATTTTACTGCTCATAAAGTAGACTATATTTAATCAAATTGTAAGTTTTGTCAAAATGCAGCATGTGTGGCTGAAAGTTAGTATCAAATACAGCCTTTACCATATATAAAGGAGATGACTATCACAGCGAATAAAATATGGTATTTAGCTAATAGGCATATTGGTAAAAATTAATTTTTTTATACACTTTTCAGGTTTTAATACTGTAGAATAATTAATAAAATCCAAAATGTTGCTAAATATCTACCTATAAAATAAACACTCCACCAGTTTTAGTTATTAGGTCTCAAAATCACACTTTATGTCTTGATGAAAATTTATTGATATAAAAACTCATAAATAGCTTGTTTGTTATATTTGTGAATGCTTATGCACACCTGTTAGCAAAAATATTTATGTGCATGTCTAAAATTCAGGGTTCCTACAGTATTTGTAAAAAAAATTCTCCCTGACTTTTCCCTGACTTTCCCTGACTATTATCCCAAGTTCCCTGACCAACTTCTCACAAAATTTCCACTATAATTTTATGGTACTATTCATGTGTAAATATTAATTTAATTACATTTATTTCTGTCTCCTCCTTCCCTAGAGCCGACCTTGACTCACCTCTCATGGAAAAATAAGAACACAGACGTCTTGCCATCAGTTCAGGGAAAATGATGGAAAAATAACAAAATATATCAAACCCAATCAAAAAGGAAAAGCTGAAATCCATCTGCAATTGTTTTGCAGAGAGCTAGTTTACACTTCAGGAATGAATCACAGGCTGCTCTTTTCAGTATCCCTACAAGTTTTGTTTTAGGAAGCTTTTCTTCTTTGTGAAACTTAACGTGGTCCCATATTTGTAATGCCTTTTGAAAGAACGTTGCATTCTCTAGTCACTGCACACCACATAACTTCAAAGGAAAAGTTGTACACCCTGTCAACTGGGTAAACAATACTTGACGAGCTGTAGAGTCAGTGATCAGGTAGTACGTGTGACACAATAAGCAATGTATATCCCAATTGATAGGTTCCACTCCTGTTCTCATGGATTTATCAAAATATATACTTCATTGTCTGTGACAGATTTTATGTGTTCCTGAAGAAGCGTTATAAACTTTAGATTGACATTTGGGCCATCCCTTGACACTTGTATAAACTTAGAGACTGGAAGAGGAGAAATCCATCAGAGAAATGCTCAAGTAATTCTTCAGCGGTGCTTCTATCGAAAAAAACACTGTCCAAGCAATGACTGACAACTTTATGATTTTCCTTGTCCCAGAATCTGAATACAATGTCCATTTGCCCTCTTTGAATAACTTTATTCAATGCCTCATCAAAACAAATTACAAAGTTGTTACATGATTTTAGTTAGTCCAGTAAATTGTTATGAAAGAATGGAGCCAAGCCACTCGGAACACTCGGGAAACATAAACTGAAAAATTGTACTTAAATTATTGCACGAAATGAAATACATTTTATTGTCAACAACTTGCAAAGCCCTAATGACTTCCACCTTATTTATGTTATCTTTCATAACAAGAGTGTTAGGGTTTCTTCAAGCCACTACACTACTTTCACTTTTGGCAACACCTTCCTTCTGCGGCTTTACAATTTCCGATGAAACTGAAGTGTGACATGAATTGTCATTTCCCTGACTTTTCTTAAGCTTCCATGACTTTCCTTGACCATTATTTTTTTCCCTGACCATTATTTTTCCCCCGACTTTCCCTGACTTTCCAGACCGTAGGAACCCTTAAATTGCAGACTCATGATTTTGAGTTGAGTCAATGTTTCATGAGAATAATCACCTATGATGTATGATCTAATAGTTTTTTATAGAAATTTAATTGTTTACTTGATACCATAAATATTATTGGAAATGTTTAATTCATTTACACGTGAAAGGTTAGGTTTAGATAGTTTGGGGGAATGGTCCTAAATTATGAAAATTGTCAATAGTTCTAAGTTAGGTTTGTTTACTAATTTTTTTTATACCTATTAATTTAGGTGTTTATATTTACAATGTCTAACATGTGAATGTGGAAGCATGAGTTTTCCGTTTTAATTTTAATCTGTGTATGAGATAGTTAAGCCTACAACGTGTAGTGTCATTTGTAGGTTTTCAAAATTTCTTCAAACAAGACAAAAATATAATTGTGTGTGGATTTTCTTTAAAAAAAAAGTGAGATGTACTTTTAATGTGTGTTTATAAAAACAAATGGGATATAGTTTGATGTACGTGCCATATACTTATGTTCAAGATGCATGGCTTACAGGCCATTTTAAAAGAAAGGTGTGATACTTTTTTTTCTCTTTCTAATCAATGTGTCATCTTATTCCACTCAGTAAAAGGTATTATAAAATGGCTATATTTTGCTTTATAAAAAAGTGCCTTGCACAAGATTGTGTTTACCTGTGTACTGTATCCTTAATCGGTCCTGAGACTTTTTTTTTTTGTGATTTATTGTAATGCTTTTGTTACAAAAAAAAAGTATATCTACCATGGACCTAAGGATTTCTATGAAAGGCTCACAAAACACCTCTTTAAAATAGGAGCAACTTGCTAGACATTTATTATTAAAATCAATCAATATTCCTTGAACAAAAAAATATATATTGGTGTTAGGATGAGGAGCTTCAAAAATATAAACAGAGAAGGTTGAGTGAGTGTTAAAAGAAATGCATTTGAATTAATTAACTTAAATGTGTTTTTATATTCTAAAATAAGAAAGGTGGTAGGGGGCCTACCATCTAAATCAATATTCAAGTATCATAAACACAATCTGTAAATACATTCAGAAACCATTTAAAATCTACATAGCCTTTCCTGTAAGATATATCGTCAATACATGTAATTAGAGAATAAGAAATTTAACTATAGCGATAAAAAAACATGAGAAGAAATAAAAACTTGAGACATATTTTTTTAATAAATAATAGTTAAAAAACAAAAAATTACTATACAAAAGTCTTATCAAATGGAACTTTAGCATTATAAACTAAAAATACAAACAATATTTTAACTTGTCATTATTGCTATACTTACCATCCTTGTCCTTTCAACAGATCGGTAATCGCCATTTTACTTTTAACAACAGGGTTCACGATCTACAAATAGTGCCTTAATCTGGGGACAAAAAGCTATAGTATTGCTAATGAGACACTAAAACATAGAACATATTATCGCTAGAGTCGTGAGCAGCAAATCTTAGTTAATATGTTCACATTTCTTATTTAAATAAATTTATCAAAATACCAATGCTGTTAAGATAAATTGATAAATGTTAATTAAAATGTTTTGGGATTTTGTTATTGCACATTAATTGATATACAAGTGTTTTAACTATTCTATTTCAAATACATTTGAAAAATAATAGTGTTATATATATTATGGGAGAGAGTTACAAAAGCATTTATTCTAATGCAATTTTCTAATTTCCTCTATAATACTATCGTATAGCACCTCACCTGGGTTTGTGTGCATGCTATCTTATTTATGTTATTTTTGAAAATTTGATTATTTAATTTATGATGGATCAATTTGTTTACAACTAAACAAATTGATTATTTTTATGAATTTTAAGAATTTATATTTTTAATTTTAAGATGAAAGTAATATTATGTAAAGGAATGGAACTCAGGAGTAATTTTAATAAATAAGTATTTTATTTCTTACTATAAAAGAATGATTTTATTTTACAATATTATTAAAATTGTTTTAGCTCTTTTGAAATCCAATTTTGTGTGATCACAACGATTTGTTATGTATCTGTAAGTGCGTTATAATATAGTTAATGTTTAGAAAATGGTGAATGTTGAATATGGATACATACACATTTACACTTAATAAATTAATAATATTTAATTTATGAAATAAAATGTGGTTCATAAATATATCAAACATTAAATACGTTGAAATATGTATGAGAAAACCATATATATGTTAAATTATAAATATACAAGTATATGAGTGGTTAGCATGAACTCTGATACACACAAATAAGGAATAATTAATTTATTCAACAAAGGGAATCTCGATACTGAATGGACCATATTACCTTCACGGCTCAACGTCTGCATATACACTAACAGCACTCTTCTCCCCCTAGCCTGAACATAATCCATTAACAAAATAAAACAAGAAATATATTGAATTAAACCACTGGAAAACACATTACAACTCTCTTATACAATCTTTTCTACTATTCAGAGGTTGAGTTATGCGGATTACTTGATTTTGCGGCCATTCCTATTAGTGGTCCAACGAGTTAGAGTATATTTTTAAATGGCGCTTCGTTAAATAGCTGCCTCATCTCAGGGAGAAGGCTCATAGGGTGACTACTGGGTGACGGTGAGATATTCTCTTGGGAAGGGCTGGTCCTCTTCCCTCGAGTAAGTGACTTATTTCTCTGGAGTGAAAAGGATGGTGGTGGTATCAAAGGAGGGGCCAATAAATCAATTATTAATTATAATAATATTCTAGGGCAGGGATTCTTAACCTGTGGGAAACTACTCATCAGGAGAGGCGTGTACATTATCTAGGGTAGGTGTGAGTTGACTCATATTATAAATGGTTTCATCCGTATTTTACATCGAAATTGAACTTACACAAAATTCTAGCATGTGCAGGGACGGGAACCTAGTCTAGATATTTCATACAAAGACGTTGGGTGATGAAGGTTAACCGTTGGATGGACAACATTCTTAAAATAGTTCTATTTTGGAGATATTTAGGTTTACAATGTGAGCATAGCTTAGTTTTGGCATGATGTATTTTTGAATATCCTGTTTAAGTGCGCATTAGCCAATGAAGCCATGTTTTAGGTTGTACATGCGCAGTTTCAAGCTACTACTTAGTCAGTCCCTTCAAGATTATTCATAAGAGTAGTTCTATGTATAATAATTTGTTGTCTCAAATGTGTTAATTTCTATTAATCAATAAAACCATCTTTACTATCGCAATTAGCATTCTGAACATCTATTTTGATAGCTTCATTTGTCTTTGCCTTCAGCAGATAGCAAGTCATGCTACTATGAAAAAACTTTAGAGAGCATCTAGAGGTGTTTAAATATATTTATTTTTCCTAGCCTCCGGCAGTTAGGGGTCATGTTACGATAAAAAAAACATTTTAAAGAGCTTCTAGAGTTGTTTAAATATATAGAATTTTCCTAGCCTCCGATAGTTAGGGGGTTGTTCTGCCATAAAAAAAACGTCAAATATCTTCTAGAACTGTTTTTTATTTAGAATTTTTTCTAGCCTCCTTCACTTGAGGGATGGGCCCACCAAACCCACCCTAAAGTTATTGACTGGCTACGGCCTTGGTTAGAATGTTTAATAAAATAAAAAGTAATATAAATTCACTGTATTTCTTAAGATTTTCAGTGTGATTTTTGAGCTTGAACTTGTTTCACCAATTGAGAAATTCTTGGGGTTACACTTTCGTTCAAAGCTAATCTCATGTCATTGATTGCGTCCAGCTGATTTATTTGCTTGTTTTTGATTAAAAGAAAAGTAGAGTATCCATATTCACACAAAAAGGTTATCGAAAACACTATCAGATGCCGTAAGGTTGCTCGCCAAATATTTCGGTAAGATATGGCAATCTTACACCACGACTCTTCCATGTTTACACCAAATTCAAACGAGTCCCTGAAGCTGCTATTGTTTTGAAGTTCGATCACCTTCTCTTGGAATTCATCAGGGAGGTCCTTGGGCTTGACATTGAAAGGATTTCGAATTAGTTTCTTAGTGAATTCACTCTCAATTTTGTCATAATCTGTAAAATAACGTGTGAATTCGTCCTTGAATATTTGTAAGTGACACAACCCGTTATGTTGGACCTCATCTGTGACGGTAGCGTAGATCTTATAGTCAACAAGGGCTTCCAACTTCGGAAATGCTCATTAGTTTTTCTCTTGAACTTTGTCAATCCCCAGATTAATTTTGCACAGAAATGCGCGAAGTTTGTCTACAAACACAAAAATGTTGGTGACACTTTACAACTTTTTATTTCCAGAATCTTGTAGCTGCAAATTTAGGTGATTAAAATGGAAGAAAATATCCACGAGATAGACCAGTTGTATCTCAAATTATGCTTGTTTTTGAGTGGGAGCTTTGACTCGCAGACCACTCCCGAGGCTCTTGCGGAACAACAGTTGTTAACATTGTTATAAACGGTGAAACTGTTTCGCTTGGCGATAATGGTGAATGTGAAGTGTTAGGGTGTGGTACAGTTCTAGTGGAAAATCTGGTGAATGGCAAGTGGCAACAGACACAAATCGAAAACACCTTATATGTGCCCAAAATGAGGAAAAAATTATTTTCCATCGTTTTCTGTACATCAAAAAATTGTGATGTTATTTTTCAAGGTCAGTACGTTATAATCAGCCGTGATGCTGATGTTGCTGTTTAAGGCATCAAACAGAACAATGAGATATGTAGAAGGTTTTTCAAGGTTGAACCAATAAAATATGGTGGTGAAGCAAACGTGTCAACTACTCTACAAATGTGGCATGAATCTTTTGGGCATTAAATTAAAAATAAATTTAAAGATATGGTGTAAAAAGAAATTGTGCAAGGTGAAAAGTTGAGTAATTTTGAAGATTTTTTTCTGCAAATCTTGTCAAGTTGGGAAACCACACAGACTTGCATTCAAGAGAGAGATACTAAAATAACCTAGACAACTCGGTGAATTTATTCATTCAGATGTTTGTGGACCAATGTCTGTGGAATCCCTCGTAGGTGCAAAGCTTTTCTTGGTAGTTAAATATGATATGCAAGGCTATAGATATGTGTATTTTCTGCGACATAAGCTAGACGTGTTCAATAAGTTCAAAGAATATGAAAAAATGATATCTACAAAGTTTTGGAAAACGATGAAGATTCTTCACACCGATAACGGCACTGAGTATTGCAACAAGGAAATTAAATCATACATGGTCGAGAGGCATAGTCATGGAAAACACAGCAGCCATACACGCCAGAACAGAATGGGAAATCTGAACGTGACAACAGGAAAATAGTCGTGAATGCCGGAACAATGTTGCATGTTAAAGATCTTCCAAAATTTTTGTGGGATGAGGCCATAAATACAGCCGTGTAAGTATTCAACTGCACAACTACAAAACAAAATGTCGAGACAACAAGAAAAAACCTACTCTTGAGCATTTAAGGGTTTTTGGTTCCGTAGCATACGTACATGTACAAAAACAATTTCGACGAAAGCTCGATTCAAAGGTGAAGAAAGTGTTAACTGTCAGCTACCAAGGTGAATCGGTGAATTACAGTTTGTATGATCCAAACACAAGTAGATCTTAATTTCAAGAGATGTTACGTTTAATGAGAAATGTCATTGTGATACAAAGTCCATACAGATGGGAGGAAATTATCAACAGAACAACACGAAGGCTAGACAGTCTTCTTGAAGCCCCAAATCGTGAAAAACAAAATTAAGAGCATGTCAAAAGCCATCCAGAATGTAAGCTGGGAACACGTGCACACGAACTAGTAACCACTGACGATGATCATATTGATGTTGACCCAAGAGCAAAAGTTCCTCAACAAAACACAAAATTGGAGTGCTTAAGGGATCGAGGTAAAATCAGGCCGCCACCTAGATATGATGTAAATTTAGTACAATATGTCACACCAGAAACATTTGAAGAAGCTGTGAGTGGACCTAAGTCTCTAAATTGGAATGAGGCAATTGAAGAGGAACTCAAATCCCACGAGTAAAACCAAACGTGGATAGTTGTACCAAAAGACGAAACGATGAAACCAAAAAGTTAAAAGTGGGTTTTAAAAATTCAAAGTGATGCTGCTGGAAAGATATGCCGCTATAAAACTCACTTATGTGCGAGAGAATTTATTCAAAAACAAGGTATAGATTATACTGAAACCTTTGCTTCAGTGGTTAGATACAACTCACTGAGAGTGTTTCTAGCAGACGTGGCACAAAAGGATTTGGAACTAGTACAATTTGATGTATGTACCGCGTTTTTGTATGGAGAACTTAAGAAACTATTAACACGGAGCTGCCAGAGAGACTTGACGTCAAAAATCAATCAAATGTGGTTTGTAAATTGCAAAAATCATTGTATGGTTTGAAACAGGCTCCTGGGTGTTGGAACACCAAGTTCAGTAATTTTTTGAAACAATTAAATCTGAAGCAAAGTGACGCTGATAAGTGTGTATATTATGGCACAGTGAAAAGTGAACAAGTGTGTTTGGTTTTATTTGTTGATGATGGGTTGATTGCAGCTCAATGAAAAAAAAAAATTGAAACATTACTAGAGACACTTAAGATAGAATTTGAAATAACAGTTGGTGATGCAAGTGTGTATGTTGGTATGCAAATTGAGCGCGATCGAACCAAAAGTAAGATGATTTTACACCAAAGCATGTACAGGCGTCAATTATTGCATAAATGTAAGATGGCAGACGCCAAAAGGTTAATTGTACCATCAGATCTACAAACTATATTAAGTCAAGTTGACGCTGACAATCAAATGACTGAAAATGTACTTTAGAGAGAAAATTAAGGCTCTCTCATACTTCTTGCACTGGTTTCGCGACCTGATATTGCGTATTCTGTAAGCCAAGTCAGTAGATTTTATAATAAACACAACATAAGTAATTGGTCAGCCGTTAAAAGAATATTTAAATATTTAATTGGTACAATTAATTTTGGATTACTATATGTAAATAGCATCAAAATTGATAACTTTACTTTATTTGGTTATTTTGACGCTGATTTTGCACGCGACATTGATAACCGCAGATCAACCACGTGATATGTATCTTGTGTAAGTGATTCACTTGTCACGTGGCGCTCACAACGTCAAAGCCTAGTTACGACTAGCACAACTGAATCTGAATATGTAGCAGCTACGACTGCTTCGAAAGAAATGTTATGGTTAAGAAAACTTTTGAATGATACCGAATGTAACCAATGTAATCCTACTGTAGCGTGTCACTCAAGTGAAATGACATCTACAAACCGTAATCTGTTCAAAATACTAAACTGAAATAAAGGAAGGCAAAGAAGATAATTAAAACTCATATATTCAGCAATAATATCATTTGTGTTCCAATTACATTGAGTGGATGTTCCCGGATACAAACACCATGCTTCCACAAACTATTCTGCAAGTATGGCGGAAGCGAAGGGGTGGCAGTTTTTAACAGACGTCTCAACACCTGAACACTCGATGTTGAAGCCCACCTGACTGTCGTTGGTTCGATGCCTCGAACTACGAGCACTGTTGCTCTAGCGGACTTTCTTGGTAACTTTTTCTCCGCCTTTCCCACCTCCCACCTCCCTTCCTTTCTCCCCATTACATGCCCATTTTTGGTCCTTTTTAGAGTCAGCGAGAAGGGTATATAATGGGTGGCCCCTGGGTTCACAAACTGAAGTTTATCATATTATACCCTCGAGGGAGGAACCTCTGCTGCAGCACCTGAAGGAGATACGGTTGGTCTTGATGTTTGAGTCGTGGGTCTCACCACCTCACCGCCGAGGGAATCTCGTCTGATGTTCCAAGTACTCAACAATGCCCCAGTCCTTCAGACTTGTTGTGGTAGTCGAGAAGACTAATTTAGTTCTTGTTAGTCGAAGCGACTAACATAATTGTTGTCTTTAGTCAGAATGACTAACATATTTTGTATGTCCATCAGACATGTTGTCGTTAGTCAGAATGACTAATATTATTTCTACGTCCATCAGACGTGTTGTTTATAGTCAGAGGGACTAATCTTATTTTTGTATGTTCATCAGACATGTTGTCTTTAGTAAGAATGACTAATATATGTTGTATGTCCATCAGACATGTTGTCGTTAGTCAGAATGACTAATATTATCTCTACGTCCATCAGGCGTGTTGTCTTTAGTCAGAGGGACTAACCTTATTTTTGTATGTCCATTTAACATGTTGTTTTTAGTCAAAATGACTAACATATTTTGTATGTCCATCAGACATGTTGTCTTTAGTCAGAATTACTAACATATTTTGTATGTCCATCAGACATGTTCATTTTAGTCAGAATGACTAATATTATTTCTACGTCCATCAGACATGTTGTCTATAGTCATAATGACTAATATAATTTCTATGTTCATCAGACGCGTTGTTTATAGTCAGAGTGACTAACTATGTCTTTAAGTCATTCAGACATTTTGTTTTTGTGTCAAACTGACTTAATTTCTTTAGTCAGATAGTTTGACTATATATTATCCCTATGTCCATATGACATAAGCTTAAATACTTGAACTTTGAGCTCTATATGTAATAGGAACTTTGCTTTAAGCTGCCTCTTCTCCACATGTTCATTATTCAGTATTAAGTCCATATGACTTCACAATATACCATGACGCTGAGGACGTCAAGCTCACGTGTTCGATTTTTAGTATGGGTACAAGCAGGTTGTCTAACGCCCTTATTTGAGGACCTAGTTAGGCCCGTATCTCACAGCATTCTAGTTTGCACCTCTTTTTCTGTGTTACTATTTTGGGTGTGCAAAGTGTGGAACACGGCTAGTTTTGTATAGTGGCCAGCTCAGATAGTATTTTCTTTCGCCCCTTATTGGTACCTTATTTGTTCAAGTATTTAATGTTGGTGTGTACTAAATTTGATGTTTACCCCAGGCAGGGAGTAATGACATAAATATACTATTGAATGTTCTGGCAGTGCCCACTGGGAAAGGACCGGTCATAGTACAATTTAGTGTTGACATCTGATTGTTAGCCATCTGCTAATGTTATGGACAGACTGGTTCCTCTTACCATTTATTTTGTAGGCTGTCTATGAGACCTTTCTCAATTTCTAGTCAAGTCAGCTAGCTTGGCCGAGCTTAGATTAGTAACTCTAATACTATAGGATCTGTTGTCATATCTTTATTTGTAATTAATTCATCATGTTTTCTGTTTATACCCTTCTGGTGGAAGTCTGGAGCTAGCCCGGTTGTTTTGGAATCCAATACTCTATATCTACTTAACTGCCTTTTGACTGTTACCGTGTCGTCTTGGACACGTATTCTCCTGGGATACGGGAAGTTCCCTATATTTTTGGAGTTGTTAAACCCTATTATATTTGTCAGTTTATAACTTAACTTTGTGCTTCTAGGAGTTACTTGTTTTTCCTAGCCAATTTAATGGACATTTATTACTGTTTATTATTCTTTAGTCCCGCGTTCAATCTTCTTTATCAATTGTAACCCGATATCACCTGTTTAAGTTATTTGTATAATAAATCTATTATCGTTACCTATTAATTTCTCTTACTCATATGAAATATTTCCCTATCTTTAACTTGTTATATATACATTTACCATGTAATAAGATATAGTCACTTCCTCTATATATATTAGAGTAAAACTCGCCTCGGTGGCGTAGTTGGTTAACGCACTAGTCGTGTTGAGCCCGACTGCCGAGGACGGGGAGATTGAGGTTCGATTCTCGGTCGGGTGAACTGGGGGTAGTTTTTCCTAAATGGTTTTCCACTCTCCCTCCACAATAATGCGGGTTCACTTCCTCTAATTTCAACCTTCCTAATTCCTAATCCTTTAGTGTAATTAGTACTTAAGCGTATAACCTGAACGGGTAGTAAGACGCGGTGCTAAATAATAATAAATATTAGAGTAAAGAGGAGGAAACTGTATCAATACTGTATTATACGTAGACAACTAAAGTGCTATTCGTTTGGTTTACAATCCAGAGTTCCATAAGAGAACTAAGCATAAATATATTAAGTATCATTCCATTCGAGAAAAAGTTGAAAACAAGCAGATTAGTGTTGAGTTGGTACCAACTAACTATCATTTAGCAGGTTTATTCAGGTTTATTCACAAAAGCATTAGTGAAGAACAAGTTCACACTATTTAGAAATAATTTAAACATATGTGACATAAACCGTGTACACAGTGGGCGTGTTGGAGATATTTAGGTTTACAATGTTTTATGTGAGCATAGCTTTAATTTGGCATGATCTATTTTTGAATATCCTAAGAATCGAATGAATTGAAAGAATCATTCGAATGATTTTGAGAAGTAGTAAAGAGTCGGTAATAATCGGATGTTAGCTACTTCTAACTAAAAGTAGTTACTAGTTTCTCGTTTTGCTTTGTGCTACTATTCTCTTCACCCTGCTATCGAATCTCCCAACACGCATTACTTTGCGTTTGCAGCTTATCAACACCTTTCTATTAATGTATTTAGTTACTTGTGCCGGTGTCAAAGACCAAAGTACAG
>CABFWB010001738.1:94248-142536 GCA_902151455.1 Timema bartmani | reverse complement strand
CTTGAACATCAAGCTGGCCCGCCACATTAAAATCGTTGCCACGGGCGTAATTTAATAGCACAAAAGCTGAATTTCGGGCATATATTAGCACAAATAGAGCACAAAAAACTGGCGTGATCAAAATCAAGTTATGATGTTTTAAAGAATGTGGTGGGCCAGCTTGAAATCAAGCTGATCCGCCACATTAAAATCGTTATAATTTGAGTAATTAAATAGCACAAACGCTGTGCTTTGGGCACATATGAGCACATACGTAGCACAAAGGACTGTAGTAATTTCAATTCATTTGGAGAAAGTGGCGGGCCAACTTGATGTACGTCCTAGGGACTGTAATACCTAGTAAGCAAGCAGCAAGCTATCTATATAGCTAGCTGGCTTTAGTAGATTGTGTTGTGGTTTTAACTTTCGCATGAAGGATTTCTTTTAAGTCTATAATTTATTGTGCCATACATTATTGACTGTTAAGTGAATGTGAATTTTTATAGTGGTGCTAATTAAATAATCCCACGAAAGAGGAATGCGATCACACAATTTTTATAAGCTTTAGTAGAAAAGGTAGAAACGTTCTCTTATATTAGTTTACTTTCAGCAAGCATGGATACCAATATCGTAGCGATAGAACATTATTGGGAGAAAGTAAGACCTACCCCCTTTGTTAGACCAAAAATATATTAGTTGAGGTCATGCACCTAAATTAAAATGAAAACGTTGTAGATAGAATTTCCGAAGACAGCCATTAGCGATCTAGCCTAAGAATAGTTGGGGACAAAAGTGTATTTTTTTCTTTTCTTTTTTTAAAGGCAGAATGATTGTGAAATACTCGTGTGTGAAATATTAGTTGCTTGCAGTGATAATGTGCATTGTCACCAAGTTTTACATATACATTTTTATCAACTGACTTTATTGAAATATAAATGTATTTATCTACATTTTAAATGATATTAAATTTAGTTTATTTAACAAATCCGGGACAAAAGTCTTATCTTGGGAACAATAATTGGTTATCTTGATCTAAATATTAGTGGTGGCTCATGACTTTTTTTCCTTGAAATAAAAAAATGATAAAAATATAAATTTAACTGTTATTTTACTTTTTATAATGGAAGACCAGCCTCGTTTCCTTGCTATTTGAAAATACGTCTATCACTTTGTTCTTTATATAAGCAATTAAAGTAATATATTTATTAATAAAGAAAAGTAATGGGCAGGAACAGAAATTCACCCACCTTATAATGAGTTCCTTTCAAGTGTATAGGACGAAAGGAGGGGGCGCTTAAATTATGGTTCACCCGGACTCAAAATTATGCTCAAGGTGGCCCTGCAAACAACTTTACGTCAAAATAGGTATATTCAACATAAGGTTAAATTAGTTAATAAACCCCACTACAGCCGGCCGATATTTGAACCCTAACTTCCCCATCACCAGCAAGTTAGACTAGATGTGCCTGACATTTTAGTCTGCGTGCATACCTATGCGTGCGCGCTGTACTATGAACATTTATTTAGTCGGTATTTTAAAACTGGCTGTAACACTATCGGTTATAATTCAACTCCATGCCTGTGTAAGCTCTCCATAATAATGCTATCATATTTTGTTATTAAGAGCGTGCATCACAGCAAGCAGGCCCAACTCAGTTTCCGGCTCGCGCGAGATATAGAAGCTAAGGGAAAATAAAATACCAAGATATGCCAAAAATGTGTACAGTGCATTCGTATTTGAATGATTACTCGAAATTTTCTGTGGTGACAAGGGGGGACAAAGCGATAAAGTTTCTTGTAAATAACTACATTATGTCCCTATTAAGACAGAATGAAGATTTGTGCACAGTGCTTGGTTGTGAAGCCATTCTAAAATGGTCAAAGATGGCCTTTTCAATGAAGTTTTTTTAATCTAGATATCATTTAATATTTCAACAATGTTCTGTATTAGCAACTTCTATTAACTCTTTATCTCCATTAACGTTTAATCAGAAATGATCCACGTGCAATAGTGTTCGTGTACATTTGCTATTTCGAGTCGACTGTATCACAGAGTTGATGAGCATGTGATGCACGCTCCTAACCTCTTTAAAAACTCATTAGTCTGAAAAGTTTGTAATATTTTCTACCTTCAAAGCTGAAACAGTCTTTCCATTACCTTGTGTCGTCTGCAATCTTATCGAGACGTTCACTCAAGTCGCTTTCATCACAGAGAGTTGTTTTATATTAATATTCTTTAATAGAATTCGGTTATTTAAATTATCTTGGAACGAATTTCTAGCGAGTCTTTTGACATCGGAACCTTTCCCTTCCTCGCTAACTGAGAGAATGGTGGGTAATTGAAATGGCGTAATTTTTACCTTCTAGCGGTCTAGTTGGTCAATCATGTGTAAGACTTATTAAAACCTGTTTCACGGCCTACCTGAGATAATGTTTTTATCTATATTACTTTTTTTGGTTTCTCATATAATAAATAAATTATTGTGATTATAAACATTTTCCTTCTATAGATTATGCCCCTCAACCCCTAATGTGGCTTTTAAAATTTGGTACTGTATATTATATCCTTCTGTCGGTACTTGGGAGCTACAGCTGAAATGGTTTGATAGATTTCGTCCAAAATTTATATTTAAATGTTATAGTCAGAAATCAAGGCTAAATCTTGATTTTAATCTTAGTTGTAAAATTAAGGATCGTAGGCCCCTACTGAGGTTTTATTTTTAGAAAATTTGAAAGTTTTTGGAAATAGCTGAAGCAATTTTAATATTTAGGAAATTATAATTCATAGTATATTAAGTCAGAAATATGTGTATAACTAAACAGATTAATTAGATTTGTGTATAACATTTAAACACTTCAAATTATTGAGGTTTGATTTAATAAAGTTATAAACATATTAAAGATTTGTATGCATGAAAAGAAATAACGCCAAAGTATTGTGAGCTTATCTTATATATAATTTGATAAGCCCGTTCCAGGTAGTATAAATTACGAGGAAATGACTGAACATATTTTGACAAACGATCACTCATTTTAACGGTTAGGAGTTCAGAATGTTGGGAAAAATATTAGTTTTCCAAGAAAACCAGATTTTCACAGATAATTTACAATTTTCCATTCTTTGTTTAGTCACCATGGAAACCGTTATTTGTTGCATGGCTGTAAATCACTAAATAAAATATATCTCTTTGGCTAAAAAATAATAACTCAATCTTTATTTGTTGGTCTGAACACATCACCATTTTCTCTCTGGATGAATATTTCTCTTTGAATTATGGTCATAGCACAGCCATATAAATTGAGATGCCTAAGCTGGGGAAATTTTATTTTTATTGGAATGTTGTTATCCTTAATTCACATTTAACTCAATAATATTGAGCATAATTTTAAAATTAAAAGGTTATTTGTTAAGTTAGTGAAAATATTATTTACGTTTTGTTTCACGCATGCTAAAATGATGTTTAAATATGTTTAGGTATGTATTATAATCTGAAAATTGAAAAATGACACCTGGACACGGGAATCGAACCCGGGAATTTTGGCTTAGTACGCTAATTCTTTACCACTGAGCTATCCAGGAATCATCCCGTGCCCAGGGTCATTCTTTACTCATATTTTAAGGCAGAGTCTATGATGGACGTGTGGAAATCATCGACTACAAATGTGTGATTTTATTAAGATCACTAGATATCAGATAACGCAGCCATCTTAGACTCGGTAGTTGCTGCCACTTGTACAATTATTATAATTGTACAGTTGTAGAAAATGCCCCTGGTCACGGGATGATTCATGGATAGCTCAGTGGTTAGAGCATTGACGTACTAAGTCAAAGCTCCCGGGTTCGATTCCCGTGTTCAGGTCTCATTTTTCAATTTTCGGAATATGATATCTAGATAGAGTAATCCTCTTTAAAAAGGATAAATAATATCTTTGACTATTTGATTCTTATGTATTATAAGCTTAAAAACGATAAAATTATTTTTAATCTTAACATATAATTTGATAAGCCCATTTTCGGTAGCTGAAACTATGACAAAATGGTTGAACCGATTTTGACAAACGATCGCTCATTTTTAAGGTTAGAGGTCCGGGATGTCGGGAAAAAGATTAGTTTCCTACGAAAGTCTGATTTTCCCAGAGAATTGTCAGGTTTTCATTCTTTGTTTGGATCAACATGGGAACCCTTATTTGTGCATGGTTTTATACCAGTGAATAAATTATTTCTCTTGGGTTGAAAATTATAACTCATTCTGCAAGTAAAATATTTCTCTTTGGTTAAAAATAATAACTCAACACTTACTTAAGTTGTACGGTGGAAAAAATATAAAATTATGGGAAAAATCTATACATAACCAAACAAACCATTGATAGTAGGCTAGAAATATCTAATTTTGTTAGCATGGATACTTTTCCTTCTTCTTTGTTTATTTTTGAATATTTATGCCTGATCACAAAATGGCTGTTATAATAGCTGATCATAGCACATCTTTTACCTAGGTACATATTTTAACTGAGGGAATTAATTTCTTAGACTGGGGAAACATTTATGGTTATTGGAATGTTGTTATCGTTAATTTGCATTTAAGTAAACACTATTGACTATAATTAGCATATTAAAAGGTTAAGGTAGTCAATTTAGCGAAAATACTCTCGCACACTCTCTTTAACATATAAACACACACACTCTCTCTCTCACACACACAGGCTTTCACTCAAAAACACACACACACTCTATTACTTTCTCTCTCACAGTCTCACTATCTTACACTGTCTCTCTTACACACACAAGCCTTCTCTTTCGCACTCTCTCTCTTTCACACGTTCTTTCTCACACTCAGCCGATAACACTCACTCACGCTCAATCTCTAAGACTCACTCATTCCCACTCAATTTCTCACACTTACTCTCTCACACTCACTCACACTCACTCACTCACACTTACTCTCTCACTTATATACTCACTCTCACATTTTCTCTGTTATACCATTTCCGGTAAATGAAATTATGAGAAAATGGCTGAACCAATTTTGACAAATTGTCACTTATTTTAAAGGCTAAGGGTTCAGGATGTCGGCAAAATAGAAGCTTCCAATGAAAACCTGATTTTCCTAGCAAATTTTCATCTTTTCTGCTGTGCGTGCAATGGCTCATCTGTACAATTATTCTTTGCTTAGAGTCTTCACCATGGAAACCCTGATTTGTGTACGATTTATATCGGTAAATAAAATATTTATCTTTGTTTAAAAATTATAACTCAATTATTACTTAAGTGGTAAAGTACAACAAATAAGTAAAGAGCTGAGAGAGGGGTCATTTTAAAGTTATAATCGTAGGAAGAAGAGGAAAAACTTACTCTTTGCTTAAAATTAAACACTGAAAGATGAAAATCAATTTAAAGTTGCCTTTGACGAGCAGACCTTTAGCTAGTAAATCAAATGAGGCTTCATTCTATATAACGTTTCCCAGTAAAACGAATTTTTGAATACATTTTAACGCGATAATTTGCAGATATTGCTACTACGAACTACTAGTTTTTATTTATAGTTTGGTAAGCCCGTTTCCGGTGATAGAAATTACTAGGAAATGGCTAAACAGATTTTGACAAACTATCTTTAATTTTAAGGATTAGGGGTCCAGGATGTCGGAAAAAATATTACTTTCCAAAGAATATTTGATTCTCCCAGATATTTTTCAGCTTTTCATTCTTTGTATACATCACCATGGAAAGCCTGATTGGTTCTTGTGTGTATTATCTGTAGATAAAATAAATGATATAAACTCAACTCTTACTTTAGTGACATGGTGCAACAAATAGAAAGATTACGGTAATTATTTGTATATCTATCAAACAAAATGATACTAGGTTTAAAACATATAATTCTTTTGCATTGTTGATTTTTATCCTTCCTCCTCTCTGTCCTTAAATACTTACCGATGTTCTTATTATGTATCTCATCTATCTTATTATGATCTAAGTATCGGTTTCGATGTTTATTTTTCAAATGATATTTCCATACAAATAAGTTCAATTATGTTTTGATGTTACTACTTGATTTCAAAGTAATGTTTTATGTACCCAATCTATCTTCTCTCTCTCTCTCTCTCACACACACACACACACACACACACACACACACACTCTAGTCTTAATACACGTTCGGTTAATGCACTTATGTACTAATTATGCTTATGTATTTAGGGATTAGAAAGGCTATATTTAGAGTAAGTGCACACTCATTTGCGTAGAGGGAGGATGGAAATATATTTTGAAAAACCACCCTCAGTAGGCCTACACCCAACCGAGATTCGAATCTTGATCTCCCCCTCATCGTAAGTCTAGTAATAGATATACAATTTAGAAAACATTTAACAAGTTAAAAATACAACATCTAAAAATGTATAGTTTAAGCAGCTTTGAATAAATAAAATATTAGAGGTAATATTTAATTTAAAAAAAAGCAGCTATTTGTTTTAAAATGGGTATCTAGGGAGTGTTATACATAGCAAAAGAATATATATATATTTGTATTTGATTAAAATGTTCATAAAGGGGGAATTGCTGATGACTGATTTTTAAGTTTTTCAAAGAATTGCCTTTACAGCTTTGTTCAAAATGTATTTCTGGGGAGTTTTTTTCACCATAAATTAATGTTGCATACTTATTTTTAAAGACATAATCATTTGACGGTATTTTGTTGAATACTGATTTTTGAAAATTGGAAATTTACACATGAGAACATATTTACGATTTTGTTGAACTGTTTATTTTTTAGTTATTACCTTTAACAGAAGGGCTATTAAATGATTAATTTAAGATAAATTATTAATATTATTATTATTATTAGCACCGCGTCTTACTACCCGTTCGGGTTATACGCACTTACGCTAATGTGTAATGTTAGGGTGATTGTGAGATGAAATGGAGGACCTACAGTTTAACGTGGAATCCGAACCACGGTGGAGCCTGGCATTCCTCACATTCACAAGTTGTGATTAATACACGTCTTGTCAGAGGTGAAGGAAGGGTTTGGCGATCAGATAAATCTGTACCGAGGATTGAACCCCGGACCCTCAGCACAGAAGTCTGACACCTTACCCCTAGACCACCAGGTCACCTAATTTAAGATAAAGGGTTTAATAAGGTTGTTTAAAGGAAGTAAATTTGGACAAGAGTCAACACAGGTATCGGTGAGCAGGTGGAGAGGGGTGTCAGCCTCATCTTGCCAGGTTTTTCAGTATTAATAATAATAATAATAATAATAATAATAATAATAATAATAATAATAATAATAATAATAATAATAATAATAGCGTGTCTGAGCTATATCATTCATAGCCCAGTGGTGGAAATATTAGCCAGTAATAATGTACCGTTGTTCAGGGGATGCCCTATTGTACTAATCGTTAATCCTTTTTGTTGAAGCTCTTCCTACATCCAGATGAGATGAAATGATGATCTAGTGACTATGACGGGGTGCAGCCAATGAAGACCTTAACCTAACCTAAGCCTAACAAATCAAACCCTGGTTACCATGGAAATCATTACCCTTTCGAGAGAAATCTCGTGGTACCAGCCGGGAATAAAATCCGGTATCTTTAGACCAGAAGCAAGGGCTTCTGACCACTATACCACGGGGCCGGTTGGGTATTTCGGTGATAGGGAGGTTGTTGTTAGAATGCCATCCAGCTATACACAGGTAGTATTTTAACCAATGGTTTCCCACTCTCCCTCCACGTAAATGCATGTACGGTACATATTAAAAAACTTCAACTTTCCTCATCTCTACCTTACAAATGTAAATATGCTGATAGCCTGTATGAGTAGTAAGAGTAATAGTTATAGAGAAAAAGCAAAATCTCTCTTGGCAGAAAAACGAAAAATAGTCATTTACAAGATGGAATCATTGCAATGGTTCAGTTTGTGGTGTCTTATAATTTAAAATAATAAAGTTCGGAACTCACTTCTGTGGCCGCGTGGTCTAACGCGCTACTCTCGCAGTAGACTAGACTTCCGATGACGGGGAGGGGAGATCGATGTTCGAATCTAGGTCGGGTGTATTGAGACTGACTTTTCCAAAAATGGTTTTCCACTCTCCCTTCACGCAAATACGGGTACACTTCCTTTGAATATTATTTTCCTAACCCCAAAAAACATTAGCGTAATTAGTTCATAAGCCGAAAACGAACGTTTAATAAGACACGGTTCTAAAAAAAATTTGGGAATAATTTAATGTGCCACGTCTTACTACCCATCTGAGATACTCGCATGAATACATTAATTTGATAAGGATGAGGAAGGTAAAATTTATAGGAAATGCACGAGAGAGAGAGAGAGTAGCAACATGATTTTTGATAAAACATCCACATAATATCCAATCAGATCTGAGCCCGAATGTTGCCAGGTTCGACAAACCAGAACAAATGATTTCAAACGATGCCTTTGATCGCGGTGTCAATGCGGCGGGTGGTTAGTAAATGAAAAGTCTGTCGGTAACAACACATGTTAATAAAGTTTCAGCGGACTGTTTAGGATGTCGTGTAAAATCACGCGAACAGTCGTGGGACCCCGTGTTGGGACGTGCTCTAATGAATTCCAGCCCTGCGTGTGTGCGCGCTGTAGCCTACTCTGGTTTCCTTAATAAAGCTCTTCCCTACACGCACTTTGGCTAGAGCCGATGATAAGGTTAAGAGCCCTTGCAGTCCCACGAGTTATTAATATTTCAACTCGTTAAGTGGGCAGAGCCACTCACACAGAACAGACACTCTGCGGACTTCATAAGGGACCCCCCCTTCCCTGCCACCGCTCCACTGTGAAATGTGAGTTCTATCACCAAGTTTCAACATGGTTGGGGGTTCCACCAACCACAGCCGCATGAAAAGCTTCCTAAGCCGCGGCCAATCAGCGTGCGAGAAATCTAAATATTTCAGTGGCGTGCCGAGTGCCGTCAACAAAGGCATATTAGAAAAAACTAAACAGTTGTTAGGTTAGATACTTTTAAAGTGATTATAATTCTATCAGCATGGCTGGGCAAGTGGAATAAAATTCATTCCAATTTCTACAAAAAGGGCTTATAAATTATAAGCTTCTAAAACTGATATTTCACTATTTTATTAGTGTTATTTTATATGTATTAATATTATATATAAAAAATTAACTATTGAAGATCACATGACTTGACGTATGAATACGTGAAAGTATTATAGTCACCTTTCTAGCTCTTCCTAAGAAAATTGAGCTGTAGCCAAATTTGTCGGTTATAGGATTGTCAGGGCTATAATCCCGGACGGACGTACTGAGGGTGTTTTTTTCCTGAATAGTTTCTCCCTCTTCCTCGACGAAAATGCTGGACACTTTTCCACTCTACCTACCTCATAAATACCCCTTTCGCTAACTAAATGGGAATAACCAAATTGGGTAATAAGACGAAGTGCAATACAGTTTTGAAATACGTCTCGGCTTTGATTGTTTACCTGCTCATTTATTAAATAGTATTTTATGACAGGCGCTTAAACTGATCGGTGTTATTTTTTCCGGAGTGAGGTGCCTATCTGTGGATAAAAGATTAAAGAAGAATAAACAGTATTAATTATAAATTTCAAAATATGGTCTAGAACAATTCATGCAATTTCTACTTTAAAAAAATCACATCTGGACAGTAAAAACTTATCTACAGTTAGCACTACTTGTTTTTTTTCCCTCTATGTAAACTGTCAACCGCTGTCTTTGACAACGCAATTTCCTCCTCTAGGTTTATTTGGATGCAAGGAAGGAAACAGTCGAGTAAAGAGACCTATGTCATCCCTTAGGTCAGGGATAGGCAAACTACGCCCGCTGGTGTGTTCAATTCAGCCCGCGGGTTAAATAATTTAAATGTGCTGCATTGTGTTCCGTTATGTTTCTACCCTAAACCCTCAACACTTCAAAATAGGTAAATTATGCCCATAAATATATGGCAATGTTTGCATCCTTGGTGACCTGGTGGTCTAGGAGTAAGGTGTCAGACTTCTGTGCTGAGGGTCCGGGGTTCAATCCTCGGTCCCGGCACAGATTTATCTGATTGCCAAACCCTTCCTTCACCTCTGACAAGACGTGTATTAATCACAACTTGTGAATGTGAGGAATGCCAGGCCTCCACCGTGGTTCGGATTCCACGTTAAACTGTAGGTCCTCCATTTCATCTCACAATCACCCTACCATTACACATCAGCGTAAGTGTAATCCGAATGGGTAGTAAGACGCGGCGCTCATAGTAGTAATAATAATAATAATAATAATAATAATAATAATAATAATAATAATAATAATAACTTGCATCCTCATATTGATGCAAACAAGTGTTTACAACGGTGAAACTTATTAAAAGTAATCTTAGATACAAATGAGCATCTGTCTTCCCTCTTGAGAATCACCTCCTCAGAGTTTAGTTCAAATTATTAATTTTAAAAAAAAATGCTGGAAGTTCACTCACAGTTTAACTAATCTCACACCCTCCATCATATAACTCTTCTGAATGAACTTAAAAACATACTAAACCACTAAGGTATTTATGATTGTTTTAAAGTCTTAGTTTATTTAATCTTATTCATGTAAGTCTATTATGTATGTTTATTAATTTTTTAAACTAATTTTGATGAAAAATTAATTCAATAAAAGACTTTGGTCCACCAATTTATATTTTCCATGTGGCACTCGTATAAGTAAGTTTGCACATCCCTTCTTTAGGGGGGTATTGAACCTCCTACCCCTATACAGCACTCCTGGAGATAGTTCTACCATGAGGGGAGGAAAAATCGATGTCAGGGTTGGTGGCTGTACCCCGCTATATGAGTTCACCGACGAGGTTTGGCAGGAGAGACTTGGAATCTCACGACTAGCACTTGGCAAGCTGGGAACGGCTCATTTTTAGAGCGGTTATATTTGCCCAGAAGCAGGCATTGACATATCTCTTACATCCCATAGGAAAACAACTATACGATCCAATTTTCATAGGAAAGGCCTTTCAGAATATACAGATTTTTTTTTCGACCAAAGTTGATGACATTTTCCTATATTACTATAATTATTATATATTTATTTATTTTAGGTATTTATTTATTTTAGGTATTTAAAGTGCACTTTATGAACTCAATGATTAGGTCTATATCAGCACACGTGGATTGCTACGAGTGAGAAGGAAAGGGTCTACCATTTTTACTGGGAGAGCTATTTTCACATACCTTCCAGGGTTCTCTTACATGCCACAACCGACATGGGACCGATGGCTTTATTTACCCTCCGAAGGAAGTTGCGCTAATGATTTTTATCGTTCAAAAATATCCATTGATCTCGGCTGGGTTTGAACCCACGAGAATCGGGTCTCAAACCACTTCACCCCATGACCACCGAGGGTGACAGTTATTTTATAGGTATTGATAATATCTATCAATTGTATCACATGTAGTGCGAATCATATTAGCTCAAATTGACTAAAACACCAAAACATCTTTTATAATTATGATATTCCTTATTAATTAACATTTTTGTCTATATCCTGCAAATTTCATTTATATTGTTTGGTTTTTAATCTAGTATTTGTTTATATTCTGATAACCGTATTTTATTTAGTGTAGTTTTAGTTATTGTTCTATATCCTGTATTTTATCTTGTATAGTTTCCACTAACGATCTATTAAAGCTAGTGGAAACAGTGTTCTAAATAAATAAACAAATAAAGATTATAAAAAAGCTTCAAAGTGACAGCAGTTTTTGGGTATGAATACTTGAAAGCGTATCAATTAGCTTTTCTATCTATCAGATTAGGTCCTTTCTATAAAAATTGAACTGTTCTATATAGTTGATATTGGTGTGATTTTTTTTTGTGCCTGAAGGGGTTGGTACGTGGGAAAAGGCATCGGTCTCATTATAGTCTGGTTTTCAGGTGAAGGGAAGTTCGAGGTTTGCGAACAATCAACCAGGTATAATGAGGATGTTATTATTAAATAGTTTCCCATTCTTCTTACTAATATGTTTGAGAGCACTTCCTTATTAAATCTACCTTCCTCATCCTTACCTCAATCATGTAAATGTTCCAATAGCACGGAAGTGTGGAATTTCAAACACTAGACAACTTAGGAATGTGAGAGTAGGCATTTTCCCCCTTCGAGTCGAGTTTGAATGAAAGCTAGTTTTTCTTCGAGTTCGAGTAGCATAGAGCAATATTTGTACAAGAAATATTTCATGTTGAATTTCTGTAATAAATCCCTACATAAAACATAAATAAGTACAAAAAAAATATTTTTAGAACTAAATCTTATTGCGAAAAAAAATTTATAATCACATAAATTCGGATTCACAAATAAATTTAATTTAACTGTACATATTTTAATTAGACAAAATAAAATATTGGGGAACTCTATCTACTATGAAATTATATCTTAAATTGAAACAAAACTAATTAAATTAGGAATTTTCTAGAAAAAAAGGCCGTAAATTTGGAGTACTCCAATTCTTAGAGTTTTATAAAAAAAAATCTTCGAGTCAATTTTGAGCAGCTACTAAAACTCGACTCGAACTAGAATCTTAGAATACTCGTATACTCCTACAAAATATAGAGTTCCTTGATCCCCGCTACTGTCGTCGTGCGGTTGAAACCGTGAGAATTGCTGTACACTTGCTCACCTTTGATGTGTAGGTCAAGGATTCAATCCCGACCGGGTGCACATTTAAACATTGTGATTTTTTGTGCGTGTGCTATCTCCTGATATTATGCACGGGCAATAAGGCACTTAGCAATATAAATAAATACTATTCGTACTCAGGCGAAAAATCACCCAAGTCAACTACACGGCTTGTATTAAATCCCGTTTTAATAGCGTTCATGTCCATACATTCCCCGATTTACGTAAATTACATCATACCTAGATTGCGGCTTTGATACTGAAGGGATACCCGTTCCGGTGGTGGCATGGTATAAGGTGCTACTCTCCCAATATACTAGATGGCTGATGACGAGAAGATTGGAGTTTGATCCCAGTTGGTTGTATTGTAAATGGTTTTCCATTCTCCCTCCATGCAAGTGTGGGTAAACTTCCTCTATATTTAACCCTCCTAATCCCAAACACATCAATGTAATTAGTACATAGTCGTATAATCCAAACGGGTAGTAAGACGTGATGTTAAAAAAGAAAAATAGTAGTGAAAAGTTGTGAGCTTTGATTCTCGAAGCAACTGCTTCTATTTTTTTTAAAATCACTAACATTTAAATCGATTTACTACAACTTGTGAAATTACTGTCGAAAGATATTGAAGTTTTTTGAAACTTCGGCTTAGCTGTGAATATTTTTGAAATTTAAGATTTTTAGGCACACACTACGTATATAAGCTTTCATTACAAAAATGCAAATTGGTTGAGTATAATAACTCTGGGAATCATTGGTGAACTAAGCGCTTTAAAATCTAAATAAATATAGATATATGTCTTTGAATATGAGCTAGTAATGGCTTTATAATTAGATGTTAGATGTAAGTACGTTTGTTTGGAAAAATGCAGCCGCATTATCTTAGGGAGAGGATGGAAAAAAACAGAAGAGATTAAATGAATGTGTAAAACCATCCCCAGTGCATCAGACAGATATTTTTACCTTGAAAGTCGGACGTTTTAGACTATATGACCACCAGTGGGGGCTCATAAGATTATATCAAAGTAAAAGTATTAATCGTTTATCAACTTTTACTATGACAAATGCTATGAACCATAGCTTACTAGTTTATATTTTAAGTTCCTTCTAATAAAAGATTTATGCTACATCATCTGTTTAAGTTCACAATTAGGTTGCAATATATCACGGCAAACATTCTATATGTAGCATTTGTTTGGTTTTATCGATGCTGGCGCTCTTCAAATAAATCATGGCTTTGGCGTATATTAACGTCCAGCAATTGGTTGTGCTGTACGTTGACTAATTATAAAACGAAACTTCGCTTCACTGAGCCACAAGAGCATTATTTTTATTCAGCATTAAGCGCAAAAAGCATATACTGTACCTTTAAATTTGATTTCACACTAGGTTTTAAGTCTATGACAGGCTGATTCACACAATATTACCCAATCCAACAAAACCTAACCTTCAATTGAAAAGTTAGTTAGGTTTTGTTATGTTAAATTAGTTTGTAAATGATAATATACTAAAGAATTATAGTGATTAACTAGTCAACGTGTTTTAGTGTATTAGGACTCTAATATATATATATATATTACATAAATATATAACATGTATATATATATAAATAACTTATATATATTATATGAACAGATAGTAAGACGTTGTGATAAAAAAAAATTATATATATTATAACCGCGTCCTACTATCCGTTCAGGTTATACGCATTTATGATAATATTACTCTAATAAGGTAGAGTTGAGTAAGGAAGTATTTTAGAGGTAATCTATCCGTATTTAGGTGGAAGGAGAGTGAGAAAACATTTGGGAAAAACCACCCTGGTAAACTGTATCGGGATTCGAACCCCAATCTTCCCGATATCAGCATGCCAGTCTAACACGAGAGTAATGCCATTCAGCCACTGAAGTGGTTATTATAGATTATTTTGTGTTTTTGAAGAGATAACTAGTAATAATAATACTTAGCACCGCATCTTACTACCTGTTCGGGTTATACGCTAAGAGATAACTATTATTATATTTATATATAATACCTAAAATACATTTTTCAGGACTAGGACTTTTCCGGATATGTTGTGTGGTTCCTCTACAATAACTAACCCAAATTTCAAATTTCTAGCTCATCGAGCAGTACGAATAATATTCTGGCTTATTATACACATACACATACACACCATTAAATATTTCCAATTTCTTATAATTTATCAAATTTTGGCTTTTTGATTTGAGTCAACATGGTTTCAGCAGGACGGAGCTACAGCTCATACTGTAAGAATCTCAATCGTTGCTTTACGAGAGCTTTTTGGAAACCACTTCATGACCAGGAATGGCGATATCATTTGGCCTGCGAGATCCCCAGATATTTTGGTGTGTGATTTATTTTTATGGTAACTTTTAAAATTCGAGTGGTTGCTCATCGTCCTCGAAGCATTAATGAACTGAAGACAAGGATTCGTTAAGAGATTGAAGCGATCTCCATTGAGACGTTGCAGCGAGATATGACGAACTTGTGTTCACGAATGCAGGAATGCATAAGAAGGGAAGATGACCATCTCAAGGATGTTATGTTTCAAAAATGACTTTTATGTAAAGTAGGTGATAAATGGCATAGTTGCATTGTAGCATTGTAGCATTGTAGCATTAAGAAATACATGTTTGTAGGAAGATTAAACTTATTTAAAGTTGTATTACACAGTTATTAAAATCACCCATCCCCACACGCCACCCTTTAGTATCTACTTGTGAAGGACCAAATGATGTGAGTTAAAATTTACTTATATAAAAATATTTTTTCAATTTATTCTATATTTATAATAGTTTCCACTTGTTGTGTTACACACTGAATAAGGACAGTAAGTGACCTTCTTCGGTGAACGCACGTTCTAAGCCGTCACTTTCGCAAAAGACTAGACTGCTGATGACAGAAAGATCTGGGCTCGATTCCCAGTCGGGTGTACTGAGTGTGATTCTCCCTAAATAGTTTTCCATTCTTCCTACACGAAAATACGGGTACACTTACTATATATTCAACCTTCCTCATACCTGACAAATTAGTGCGATTAGCCCGTATGCGTATAGACTGAACAGGTAGTAAGACGTGGTACTAAGAACAAAATAAAATAAGAATAAAGATAGCACAACTCTGAAAACTATAGATAAATGCTTTATTATGTCATTTATTGCGTTTAAAAAGCCCAAATACCCTAAATAATTCTATTTATAAACATATGCATATTTAGAACAAAAATAAGAGCATAGAAGCACTAACTATTTTTATATAGGCCTACACGCCTCGGTGGCGTAGTTGGCTAACGCGCTAGTCGTGTTTAGCTCGACTGCCGAGGACGGGGAGATCGAGGTTCGAATCTCGGTCGGGTGAACTGGGGGTGGTTTTTCCTAAATGGTTTTCAACTCTCCCTCCACGCAAATGCGGGTTTACCTCCTCTAAATTCAACCTTCCCAA
The DNA here is from genome assembly GCA_902151455.1 of Timema bartmani. NCBI lineage: Eukaryota > Metazoa > Arthropoda > Insecta > Phasmatodea > Timematidae > Timema > Timema bartmani. The sequence continues at coordinate 126,436 of CABFWB010001738.1, read as the reverse complement.
GTCCTAATCCATTAGGGTAATTAGTACTTAAGCGTATAACCCGAACGGGTAGTAAGACGCGGTGCTAAATAATATATAGGACTACTATGTAACACTATGTGTGGACTTGCAGTAGTATTTAGCTATTTAAAGGGAGGATAACTGTTTTCAAAATAGATGAAAATAAAAGAGCCGCTCGAGTGAATCGGGTCACGTGTTTTTCTGCCGCCAGCGACATGCAATGTAAACATTATGCTCTGGTGCTTAATTAGACAAACTTGCGATTCAGAAGTGAAGTGCACGTGCGTCAATATCACCAGTACGCCCTGGGCATCACCGTGTGAATAAACAATACAGCAAATATTGAAACAATAACAGAGGGAAGGGACTTTCAATTTGACATGCACTATATAGACACAAGGTTAGAGCGGTAATAACTCACAAAATAAACTTTAACTTGACCGGCTGCGGGTGTGAAGCGACCCAAAGTGTCAAACTCGCACTGTACTTTACGTCCAATTTTTTTATGTTGTCTACAGGTCCTTTAAAAAATACAAACTTATTTGTTTCCAGTCAACATTGATAACAATTTACCATAATATTTGTTATTTTATAGTTATTGATAATATCTATCATTAGTGAAAGCTGCAGATCAAATGAATTGATGTATTAATACGTGAAAGTAGATCAATTAATTTTTCTAGTTACGAAATTTCCTATGTAAGTTTGGCACTGTACTGTCTACTGTAAGAAGATAAGGGTAGATAGGGTAAATATATTTGTATATATTTTTTTAGCACCAGGACTTTCTACCGATTCGGGAGGTACTAATTACGCTAACGTGTTAAGGATAAGGAAAGTTGAATGAAGAGCGTGTAACCGCATTTAATTGAAGAGAGAGGGTAGCACACTTTATAAAATAACATCCTCAGTACCGGGATTTGAACCCTAATATCCACGTCATCTGTAGTTCATTCTATTGTGAGATTAACGCCTTTCACCATGCACCCTCATCGCAGTGGGAAATAAGATATAATTTAGGGGAAGTGTACCTACGTTTATGTAGAGGGAGTGCGGGAAAATGTTTAGTAAAAATACTCTCAGTTCACCCAACAGAGATTTGAGCCCTGACCTCTTCACCAGTAGACAAGAACAGATGAGATTAACATTTAGTCTGTTTGACCACTGGTGTGAGCTAAGCTTCGTTTATATTGTAACACAACATGTTGACCAACACGATCCCAACAAGTTATGTTCCAATATAAACGCATTCCCAAATTGTTGCGGATATCATGTTGGGTCCAACCTGTTACATAATAAACGAGGCTTTACACATATCTGCGCCGTCATCACCACCCGGAATCCAACCCATGTCCCCTTTACTTGTGATCGACCACTCCACCTCCTTGATCACGCGGACAGAATCAAAATAGAAAATAGCCCTTTCCTCCACGCATAGGACTCTCCAGGTAGATATTAATTAAACATAAATAAGCCTTCCTTATTTGTTTTTATTTCTGCGAATAAACAATCCCCTTTATCTTCAGGCTCGCAATACTGGATAGTCAGTGATGAGGAGGTCGAGGTTCAAATCTTGGCCTGGAACATTAGGGGTGGTTTATATATTGAAGTTCTACCATCTCCTCTACACTCTAATGCGAGTGTACTTCCTCTAACCTGCTTTCTTCATCCTTAACCCGTATATTAAACCACAAACACATGCTTAAATGTTAGACTAGCCTGCTGATGACGGGGAAGTTGAGGTTTGAATCCCAATCATGTTTATTGAGGATAGTTTTTCGTAAATGGTTTCCCACTCTCCTTCAACGCAAAGGTGGGTATATTACCTCTAATATGCCTCCTTCCTCATCCCTACACCCTTACAGTAATATTATCATATACGCGTATAACTTGAACAGGCAGTAAGATTTGGTGTAAAAAAAACTTAACTTTGGTGTTATTTGTTTAATTTACTTATTCGAGTTATTTAACGTGCAATTTTTGAACCGACTGATTATATATGGACATAAGAATTTCTATGAGTGAGAGCGAAAGGGCTTACCAATTTTTCCGGGAAAGGTATTTTCAAGTAACTTCCAGGGTTCTTCTGCATGCTACAATTTACATGGAACCAACGGCTTTACTTCCCCTTCAACGGAAGTTGTGCTACGGATTTTTTTCACTAAAAAAAAAAAATCGTCGACCCGGGCTGGGTTTGAACATACGAAATTGGATCCCGAGGTGATCACTTTACCCCAAGATTACCGAGGTCGACGTTATAATTTCTGTCTCAGATACTAAAAAAAGTTTCTGGTTACATTAAGTTATATGGAAAAACAAAACTAGCTCAATCTATAAAAGTAGGTCAGAGACAACATCAACCGATATTTTTCTGATATTTTAACGTTTTCTTCGGGATAAATACCATAAGCAGCCCTTTCTTGTGTCGGAAATATGTCATAACCATCTGCCATACACTCATTTTCACTAAACTATGTTTTGTCACATCTTCCTAATATTCATAGTGGTAGCCGGCTGACATAGTCTATATAAAACCTCTTCTCATGTAAAATTACAGTGTATTCAAACAATAATGTCGTTGAGACAATCAATAGCCATGCAATTTTTTTTTTATTCAATGTTTACAGGCCCGGTATCTTACAAACTTTAAATCCGGGCCGTTTTTCCACATAACTTTNTTTATTTCTTTATTCAATGTTTACAGGCCCGGTATCTTACAAACTTTAAATCCGGGCCGTTTTTCCACATAACTTTGACTTTACTTTTACAATTTCAATATGAATTTCCTTTTTAGCATTACAACACAGATTTTGGCTCTTAACGCCGTGCAATACCTTTGAATTGATAGATAGTTACGATCTATGACTAATATTTTAGTTAGGTAGCTTCTGGTTGATTTTATTGTACATACATGTGTGTTTTGCCATATTGATGGTTTATTGTTATAAAGACATAATTCATTTTATATTAAAAAAAAGTTGTATAAAGACCACGTGATGAATGATTCGACCTATTAGCTTCATGATTTAATTCAAACTTATCTTTGCTAGTTCATTTGACAATAAAATATTAATGCCCAATTTAACAAGTGTGTAATAATTACACAAACTACAATAATAATAATAATAATAATAGCACTTAGCTCTGCGTATTACTATCCTTTCAGTTTATACGATTAAGTACTAATTACACTAAAGGTTAGAAATTGGGAAGGATGAATATAGAAGAAGTGAAACCTAATTTGCGTGGAAGTAGAGTGGAAAAACCATTTAGGAAAAACCACCCCCAGTTCACCTAAGCGAGATTCGAACCTCGCTCTCCCTGTCCTCAGCAGTTTAGCTCAAAACGAAACTTGCGCTTTAGCTAAGTACACCACCGAGGCGGGTCACAAGCTATAAATAGTGATTCAATAATTTCAAATCATTGCAGTTCACTAGCTATGAAGAGTTAAATTTGTTATTTTAATGCTTTTTGCGTAGCAATGTTATGGTAGACTAATTAATATGTGAAGCTGAGGTTTAGTATTACTAAAAATTAATATGAGGTGTAGGCCTACACAATGGCACATTTATAATATTAATATTACTCTCCACAAATCGCAGCAGTAGAGCAGCCTAGTGCCCTGCCGTGGCAGTTCATGTTAATTTGAAATTTTGTGGTGCCATGCTAAATTGTTGGCCTGTGTGAAATATACACCTAAAGTTTTATAGTCGATAGTAAAATATCAAGTGTAGAATGCTACTATTTCTGTATGAAGTATACACACATGTTAATCTCACTTTAACCGCACCGATGATCTAAAACATTACTCTCGTGTTGGACCAACGGTAACAGCAGATCAAGTTTAGAGCCCCGATCGGTTATACTGAGGCTGGTTTTCACAAAATCTATTTTCACTCTACCTCCACGTAAATGTGGATACATTTCCTCCTAAATGATATCCTATTCATCCCTATTTCGTTAGCGTAACTAAACTATGCGTACAAACCGAACCGGTAGCCTACTAAGACTCGGTGATAAAAAAAAATAGTCGTGTTTTGTAAATATAATAATTTGCTCTATGTTCTAGACCAGGGGTCCCCAACTCTATGCCCGCGGGTGCCATGGTGCCTGCTAAGCTTTTTACGTCTGCCCGCCACTTTTTGACCACAGCTGAAAAGTTCTTGACTAATAGTCTTAATCTGTCACTTTTCCTACAAAGCTCAAGTTTGTGCTTATCTCCAGTTTATGCTGTTCTCAAGAAGTTGGTGATTGAAAGCCCCCCTCTCATTCCTCTTTATTTGCCGGCTAATTTACAAAGTGTACTTTTACTAGGAACTACCATTATAATAGTTTCAAGCTGAATGGTTCTGCTTCTTCCTAATCTCAAAGAACAACCCCCTTCCAACATTCTCCCCACACTCACTAATACCATACTAATACTTCCTATTTCCTTTGTAAATATCTTGACATGGGTCTACCCAGCTTTGTTGCCTGAATAAACACAGAATAAATATATATTTTTAAAAGTGTACCTAAGCATAAAAATTGTTGTGAGTAGTTAAATATTTCCTTGTGTCTTTATTTTGGTTTTGTTAAAACTGCAAATAATGCAGTTTTTTTTGTCAAGTTGGAGGGGATTGAAACCCCTCCTTTTTTTTCACTCATGGCTACGGCCTTGATTATTAGCCACAACCACATGTAACGTCATAATCGGTGTTGGAAACTTAGCATGGTAGTTGACCGGTCGTGTGAATAGCGTTGAGGCTGACCTCTGAGCCTGGCGGAAGTTAGTAAATCTGCCTTGAAAAAAGTATCTAGTTCCCGCCGCACTACCGTTAATTTTTAATGTGCTCTAAGGTACAAAAAGGTTGGGGACCTCTGTTCTAGACCATATACCCTAGCGTGATCTGATTTAAGGTGTGTGTCCCTACCTGGATGCAAACTAAGAACTACCAAAGTGTCACTTAGCACAGTCCATTACATGAGAACATCCATTAGATTTACTAGGGAAATCATTTCTCCTTTTGAAGTGTATATTCTGTTGTCTAGCAAGTAGAAATATTTTTCTCAAATCGCTGACCTATTTTACGGTAGAATTCGTTAAACCATCTATTACGTACAGATTTTATTACTATCTAGGTTACCATATTAGCTAGAAAAATGAATATTGATTCAGAGGAAGAACAGTACATCACACTCTTTGTAACTGAGATATTAACAAGAGCAGGGCCACCCTTAGCAGACCTAGGGCAGTAGGAAAACTTGGTTTGTGGGGCCCCAAGTTATTCCCCCCCTCCACAAACCAATCAATTAACTTAAATTTTGTCTACTGGTATTGCAGTAGTTTGCAAATTTACCCCAATTTTAAACTGTATACGGTATCAGAAAGTGCCCTAAAAGGTTAATACATGTACTAATGAATGTTAAAATTGGTGTGTTTTTTTACACATAAAGGGTTGATTTCTCCAAAACCCTTCTTTAGAATTTCTTCCCCAAGAACTTGATCTAAATAAAGGTACAATAAAAAGAACAACCGTGCCAAGTTTGAATTAAATCGGTTAATGCGTTCAAAAGTGATTGTGAGACATATCCACCACAGACAGACCGACGAATGCAAATCGGTAGAGTTAAAACGGAGAACTCGCTTCACTCTTTCAATAAATCAAACCACGTGATTATGTTTTATATGTTTTTACACTCTTGACAATATTTGCTAGTTAATATATAGGTCTATATATTATATAGAGCCTAATATAAGAGCACGCAAGCAGAAATTTCACATGCCAACTTGTTATTCCCCATTGTCACCTAAACAAGTGGGGGACCCTGTGTGGCCGCAACGTTTGTCCACCCCTGAGGGCGGCCCTGACAAGAAGTTATATCAGACGTTTTAGACTGGGGCATTTAACGTGCACTTTACAAACACACAAATTATATCTGGACAATTAATATAATATACCCAGGACAGTACGCATTATCACTTATAACTCATGGATAGCAAAATGAACATGTAAACAAATATAACATATATTGGTAACCCCCATCCGGCATCGAATTTCGTCGAGCACTATAACTACTTAACCACAAAGAAGGGTTCATTTTTTTATTATTATGTTTAGCTGTAAGGTTATTAAGACCTTAAGTTAAAGGTCTAAATAAGGTAGTTTAGAGCAAGTGGAACTGCATTAGCGTGGAGAAAGAATGGGAAAACAACGGTGATAACTCCCATTTGAAAAAATAACCCCCAATGCACTTTGTCGAGAGTTGAATGTCAACTTCTCCATCATCTGCAATCCATTAAATTGTGAGCATGATGCCTCAAACCATCTGGCTGAAGATGCAACCTCCTTTCTGTTAAGCGTCGTCTTTTGGTTTAAAGGTTATGAGCTTTACTTCCGATAAAATTGGAAAATGAAACAGTACATTGTAAATTAATTATTATTTTGAATCTAACCAAAATATTTGTCGTTGAATTAAATTCACATGCTTTAAAAAAACAAATTAAGACGTCATGTCAGCTGCTATGAAGCATCAATCTTTATGCACCATACTCACGGAAAATGATTTCATGCTTAATTCAATAGATAAACTTGTATTGAATAAATATTACAAAATCACCAGTGGATTAATTACTATGAAATATACGAAGTGTATTTAAATAATAATTGTTTTCATTCTATTTGGTTTTTTACTTGACACCTCGGAAGGAAAGTATTTTGATCGTCAAAAAAATATCGATATTTTGATAATTGTCAACGTTTCATAATCCGCTGAAAAAAAAAGTTTTCGCAAAGCCGTCTGTCTGTCTGTCTGTATCTCGGGTAAGAGCCGAAACTATTTTACCGATTGGGCTAAGACTTGGTATCTAAGATTTTCATAAGGTCCCCCGAGGTTTTTTTAAAAAAAATAGATCTCTAGCCCTAAATTTGAGGGTAGTTTACTAAAGGGCAAAAAGAGAACAAAATATATTTTCTCAAAATTCTCTCTAACAATTTTGATTAAATTTTATATCTAGACAATTTTTATCATTATAAACAAGATGCCAATTTTCATGAATATGAATAGGGCAAATTTTTCAATTTTGATCATTTCTCCGCAACTATTTGAATTACGAAACAACTTATCGATGTAAAGTTGTAGTACTGTTAAAAAAAAATCTTTTATTTGAAATATATTTTTATAAAACAAAACATTTCTTAGATATAAGCGTATATATATTTATATATAAATGTATATATACTTTTTAATTAATTTGAAAATGAATTTGATTCTTATGTTCTTTGGTGGACAAAGATGTTTCTCTTTTCTCAATTTTTCTGTAACACTATTCCTAATTCCTAATATAATAGAGTGAGTAACAGTGTATATGATTTCATCTTTAGTGTAATGTTTCTACAACAATGTGTAAATCTGTTATTTCGTTTCACAATATTACGAGTTTTTAGTAAAATGTCTATTTTATGACAAAAGAGGGTTTAGTCTGTGCGGTGCACCGTATAATTTATTTAATGTAAGAATTAAAACTTTATACTTTATAGTATATTTTGAAACAATCCCGCTCAATTTATAAAACGATGATTCATCTAAAAATATATTTAATTCAAACTACTTCGTTCTAAGTAACTTGACTTTGTTTTAATGGTTTTAAATACAGGAAAATCACTGTTCAATCTGCTAATTTAAGACTACTTGAATGTATTATGCGCATGCATTCATTCTTAAACATCGCTGAAAATCATGTCCTAAGCAAATACCAATTTACGCGCTAGTTTTGACTGATAGCTCTACACCTTTTACTAGCAGTCACCATAATACTGTATTTGGTGGTCCACATGCTAATAGTAGGCCTGTACTTAATTCAGTACGGAAACATCGCTTGCGAGTACGAAGCACTACGCAATCATATATGACTATGTAAAAGCCATGTGTTTGTTAGAAATGGTTGCCCTATATCGAGCGGTCGTTCTACAATTCTCCCTCGTTCTGTCTCTCTCTTGTGCTGTGGCCTGTTGCAAGAATTGGAAGATAGGAGCGCTGCGTGTGTATTATATAGAATACAGCGATATTGAAATCGTGGGCCAGACAATAGTTCTCTCCCTTTCCCACCCGTAGTGTTGGGAAATAAAACAAATGAGTGACGTAAATACGATGAGTATTGATTACACTGAGCGGCCGAGTTCCAGCGGAAACATCAAGACGTTGTAGGCTACGTGTTATAGACAATTCCGTTTATGTTCGCGCCGATCACATATGTCTGATTTAACTCATATTGGTAAATCTTTAAGAGTTATCAATCAGATACGTTGCCAAAAGTATTCTTGGAGTCTGGAGATATTTTTACTGCTAGTAAATGGTCAAGGAAACTTATTCGTGAAAAAGAGGGGGGATTCATAAAATAAGTTCTTTTGAGGGGTTTGTCCACCCCAGGAAAACAAGAAGGTTGGCAACCCTATCCTAGCAAATCTTTGAAAATTTGATGCCCTTAAAAGTTATTTAGAATGGTTCTCAGTTGAATTAAAAAAAAAAGATGCCCCTAAAAACTATTTAGAATTTGAATTTCCCTGGCAATTTTATTTAAAATTGGAAACCTTTATACACTATTTGGAGTTTGTAGCTATTCTATAAAGAATGCAAGGCCCTTTTTCAGCTTCATTATAGATAATACCAGAGGGGGGTTAAATTAATCTTAAAGGGGGTACCCGCTAGCCAAGCTGTGCCTGTTTCATCTACTAAAGTTAAGGGGATAATATGAGGGCCTTTAGAACATCAACGTTGGGAATTGATGGCTTTACATAGAAAAAGATAATGTATTTTTGATGTTTTCACTAGCGGAACCAATCGACAACATCATAAAGATAAATAATCTCGCGTGATGCTATAAAACAAGAAAGAAGAGGCTGCTTTAGCTTAAACAACCATTACATGGTAGTGCGACTTCATATTCAAAATACAGGGCTGGGCACAGGAAAGTAACAGGTGGTTGCAAGGAATTAAGAAGCCTCATGTTTGTTTGTTTGAGAAGTTAGCATCGTCAAAATAAATGCACGAGGCCATAACTTACCAAACACATTTAGTGCTAGTTCATTAGCTACAAAATACGAGTAGCTAAAGTAAAACAAAACATAACGTAATTTAGGTGGATTTTAAAGAAATAAACTAGTATTTGCCAATAGATAATATTATATGTAACTATTCACTCCCTGTTCACTATTTATGAGCAGCTAATAGTCGAATTTACACATGTAAGAACTTGTTGAACGAAGTAACTATTCACTCCCTGTACAATATTTTAAAACCATCAGCTGTTAAGGCAGGATGATCATACAGGCGCGAATAGCACGAGAGAACGAGCATTAAAAGGACTTTCGCTGCCATTCGCTCCTGCTCCATTCAGACCTGTTTGAGGAGCGTTTAGACCGAGAGGAACAACTTGAGAATAGGCGTGAAACACCATGATCGCAAAATAGCCGCCCATTCGCAGAAACACTGGTACCCAGGAGTGTTAATTACTTGTATTTTCACTTTATATGCGATAAATATAGTTTAAATGGTGCACCATGGAAAGGTGTGTAAATGAAGACCAGCAAGCATTAGCTTGTATGCATGGCTGATGCACTTGTATTCATGTGAAAAATTGTGCAGAATAGAAGGAAAAAGATAAAAATTTGAGTGTTGGAATTTTTTACGGGAACGTTTACCCTACCGAAGTGGAACATTTCTACACAACTTGCATCTCGAACCTTCTTTAGACTTGTTCAACAAATGTATCCGCATGTCACCAGAGGATTTTCTTTGGTTACTCAGAGCAATTTTGTGGAAAGAAATTATAAGCAAGACACTAACTACAGGAGACTCATACTACCTTAAAAAAAAGACTACACACACAAAAATAAATGATGCGGAGCATTAAGAGAGCAACGTGCAGGTGGTGATCTTGTTTACGCTGGAACAGGCATGGGAGAGAGCGAATTTACTTTCATGATTCACTCATAGAGCAAAAATGGGCTGATCATCAAGGAATGCGAATCAAACCTGAGCGAACACTGACAGATGGGTCTCGCCCCAGGTTGCAAACTGCTTATAGGTGCATTTAGACCAAGTGAGCAAATACTCATTCTTCTCCCAATTTGCCTAAATTATCTTGGTGTAATCGTGTATGAGCATTCTTACAGTGCTATGGTGGGTATTCACCAAAAAAGCGAGCAAGATCAAACAAGAGAGAGCATGATCAAACAAGATCGAGCATGATCAAACAAGAGCGAGCAAGATCAAACAAGAGCGAGCAAGCATTCTCACTCAAAAATCGTCCAGTGAGTGCCGGTATGCGAGCGAGCAAACATCCGCTCGCTCGTGTTCAAAAATGATCGGGGGGTTGGTGGTACATCAAAGAAAAGATGGGTTCTTGCTAGTTTAGTGTCAACGGTGATTATAATATAGTTGAAGTTATTGTGGTATAGTGCAGTTAAGATTTTTATTTTTATACACTGAATTAATAATTTTTTTTAGATTTATTTTTGTGTTGGAATGATCAAATGAAAATGTTTTGAAACCGATATATGCCAAAGAGACCAGCCTGTTTTATGGAACTCTGCTGTTACATACTACAAATATAAGAATAAACAAGAGGGTGCTGGGACAGAGTTAGCCAATATGTTGTAGACTGGAAACTCAGAAATTAAAAAGAAGGTTCATCACTGCTTGCTTCATTTATAAGGGGTAAGTGGGGGGGAACAGGAGCTCAAAATTACTTCAGAAATGGGCACATAACAAGTTTATAACATAAAATGGTTTGCATTCGAAGGTTTACTCTTCTTAAAATATATAAATAAGCCGCTGTAAACACATAATACAGAAAGTGGGGTCTGCACCAGCACAAAGTTGCTTATTATTTAGAATCAGCCATATTCAATCTATAATCAGCTAGACTGGATTGCTCGCTGCAAAAGATGGATCAACTGCGAACAAGAATATATTCGCTCTATTATGGACGCAAGGTGAGCATTTAAAGTAAACAAGAGTAAACATTGGCGAGCACGCGCAAATGTTTAATATTGCTTGCTCTTTTGGTGAATACCCACCTTTCGATTTTGTTCGCCCAAATTGTCACGAATGCTTTTGGAATGCTCGCTTGGTTGGTCCAAAAGACGAAAGAGCGCGTGAACACTTGCGTGGAGCATTCCTTAAGGTGGGTTTAGACCAAACGAACGAGAACATAGAGCAAGAATAAGAGCATTCGTTCGTGCTCTTTTAGTGTAAACGGTGATTTAACAAACTGCTACTAAACTCGTTTACACCAAAAGAGCTATTCATAGAACAGCGAACGCGAACCGAACCAAAGAATCCTTTGATAAAACCGCTCAGTCGAGCGAGCGCGTGTGAACCCGAAGGAATGCTCCAAGCAACTGTTCGTGCACTCTTTCGTTGTTTAGACTAACCGAGCGAGCATTCTTAGAGCATTCATTCCCATTTTGGGCGAATATACTAGAACATACTAGCGCACCGAAAGAATGCTCACTACACGTTTACAACAAGAGAATTTAAGCGTAGTGGGGGAAGAATGAGCATTCGCTCGCTTGGTCAAAATGCGCCTTTATAGTTTGGACGAGCTCGCTCGACTGAACAGTTTTATCAAAGGATTCTTTCGTCCGGTGCAAGTATCTACATGTTTGCCTACTTGCTAAGGAATAAGTTCGGATGTAAATCAATCATGGATTGGAATAATAATTTGTGCCTACAAATCATAGAACATTATAAATAATATAGATGTCTTTTGGGGCCGTACTTGTGAAGAATACAAAAATGATTCAATAAAATAAAATGACTGGAATGTCATTGGAAACATTACTAAATGTCGAGTTGATGAGGTAAACAAGGAAATATGATCATTGATAGCATCTTACTGACGAGAATGAAAAAAATAAAATAATCATGCTACTGAAAACTTACAGTGGGGCATATAAATCGAAATGGTTTGTCACACATTACTACATTTTTATAGGACAAGTACAAACCAAGTCGGAAGGAATGAGAACTGAGCATTCGCTCGCTAGGTTTAAACCTGCGTTTACGACAAGCATTCGCTCGCATTTTCTCGCATTCGTTGTTCTACGGCTAGCTCTTTTGGTGTAAATGAATTAGTAGCAGTTTGTTAGAGGGTTATTTACACTAAAGACGCGCGAAAGAATGCTCTTTGAATTGCTATATACTCTTGTTCATTTGGTCCAAACCTACCTTTACACTCAAGTGAAAGTTACAATCACTGATGCTCGTTCTCCCGTTTTCTCTAATTCGCTCCAGTATAGATCTAGCATTACAAGTGTTGGGAGTTGAGTTAGCCCACAGCGGAGCTTTAAGTTATTCACACTCTCCACGTCCTTCTGTTTTTATCCATTCTATTGGGAGTTGAAGCAATTATGCAATTACACGGGAGTTTGTGGCGTTTATACCATACTCTACCAACATTTACCAAACTTTTCTTAGAGTTTTCAGTGTTAATCCCGCTTGGGTCAATCGTTTTGTCCGTAAGTGAGAAACTAAACGTGATATCACCTGCATAAGTGAGTATTCAGTATGAATGTAAAGCTAATTTTTTATTCATTGATGGCAACAGGATGGTTAGGGCTGGGCGTATTTTTCTAATTTTTACTTTGTAATTTAATTTTTGTTTTTAATTTATTTGAGGTATTTAACGTGCACTTTCTGAACCGACTGCTTATATAGGCATACGAGAACTATTTTTTATGAGTGAGAGCGAAAGGTCCTACCGATTTTGTCGGAAAGGAATTTTCATATACCTTCCACGATTCTTTTACAGGCCACATGGGATGGACGGCTTTACTTCCCCTCCGAAGAAAGTTGTGCTACGGATTTGTATCACTAAAGAAAATTCCGTTGACTTTGGCAGGGTCTGAACCCATCAACAATGGGTCCTTAGGTGAACACTTTACCCCAAAACAAGCGAGGTCAACTTTTTCATTGAAAGAGAAAGTATTGTAACCGTGTAAATTTTTTACCCCAAAATTATGATGAATGTTTACGTTTATGCGCGCCCAGACCCAAAAAGGCTGCTTTTATAATTATATCTGTTCCCATGTCTATCTGTCTGTCCCTAGACAAAGATCTAAAACGGTTGGATGGATTTTGTTCAAACTTGTTATTAGACGCTGTAGGAATGTATCTAAAAATGTTTAAAAAAATTATATTGATCCTAGCCATTAAATGAAGGGTAGTTTACTAATGAAGAATTTTGTTTTTAGTTCAAAAATTTTCGAAAATGGCTCAAAGGATTTTGATGGATATCTTAAATATTTGACATGAAAAATAAAACTATGAACTTGTTTTTCAGGGGAAAAAATCGTTTAAGAATTGTTTAGCGATGATGTATTTAAAAAAAATTGAAATATTTTAAAAATGGTTCTGGCTATTTGGTTCAAAACGGGTATCTGTTCAAATTTTATTACAATAGCCTATGCACAACTGTATATATTTGTTTTACATTAAAAAATTAATATATATTAATGATTTATTTTTGAAACAATTTAATTTGCTTTGAAAATAATATGTATTTGTTCAATATTTGTGTTTGGAGTCTATTTTACGTGATAAATATTAATGGATTCATGAGAAACGTACTAAAAATATAACACTAGATGTTGTTGATTAATCATTACTAGCATTTGTACAGAAGGAATGTAATTATATCTATATGTGAGCAACTAGAATTAATCAATAATCACGAGAAGATAAATGAGAGTAGTGAGTGAGTTTTTTTTAGCACCACGTCCTACTACCTGTTCGGGTTGTACTCATATGTACTAATTACGTTAATTCGTTAGGGATGAATAAGGTTGAAATTAGAGCAAGTGTACCACTATTTGCATGAAGGGAAAGTGGAAACCTTTTAGGATAAAACACCCTTGGTACACCCGACCAAGATTCGAACCCCAATCTCCCCATAATAGACAGTCTATTACTAGAGTGAAGCTGCTTGGACCATGCAGCCACCAAATAGGAATTTGTGTTTACTAATCATGTACTGGGATCTTGGTTGATTTCCTAGGCTAGAGTACAACCCTTAGAGTCTTAAGTTTACAACGATATTTTCTTTCTTCCACCCCACACTAATTTAATTGCGCACTCGACCTATACTTTAATAACGCGAATGTACGAAATAAATGAAAAGGGGCTGTGGAGTGAAATAAGGGAGTTATTGGTTAAATCCTATGGCCTCTTTGTTCATTTGATCTTAGTTCATTATATTTTTTTTAGGAACACTTTTTTAACACCACGTCTCATATACCCACCCATTCTCATATACATATATAGATATATATATATAATATATTAATTACTATAATGTGGTAGTGACGAAAATTATAACTTAGATAAAACGTACATTTGTGTACAGGGAAATTGGGAAATCATTCAGGATTAAAATATCTCTAAGGACACCCAGCTTGGACTCAAACCCCGACTTCTTCATCACCAGCAAACCGTTCTAAACGAGCTTGATATTTAAGCCACAGATCCCATCAGTGCGGGTATAAGGACACTTCAAAGAACATCTGTTCGTAGATATTATACCTGATTGTGATGCTTTCGGAGCCATCGATGACGAGATGTTGCTGCGTGTAGAGAATACCATCAGGCGAAGCACTGCCGCCTGTCTCGAGATGCGTGGTGGCATTTTTGAACTCTTAGCTATTTATGTCTGATTGTACTTATGATGTAAAAAAGACAAAAATAATATTGGGTATGTTGTGTCTTTAACACCCTGCCTCTAAAAAATGATGTGGATTTTTTTTACTCCAAACTTATGCCAACCAGAAGAGATCAAGATGAGTTCTTATGATTGCCTTGGATGATGACTTGACGCTCAAGACCACGGATGTTTTTTCCCTTTACGTTTGATTGGACCACCATCTTATTTCAGAAAAGCCCACTTCAGTGATCAAATGGTACAAGGCATCATTCGCATCTCTCTGGCAATATACTGGATGACGAATGACGGAGAGATTAGGGCTCAAATCCCTATTGGGTGGACTGAAGGTGGTTTGAAATAAATAGTTTTCTTCTCTCCGTTCACACATATGTAGGTACATTTGCTCTAAATCCAACCTTACTCATCCCTAACACATTAGTAGCAATTTGTATACATGCGTTTAGCCCGAACGGGTCATGAGACGCAGTAACAATTTGTTTTTGTCGAAAACCTGTTTCAAATCTTTTAATTCCTTAATAACTGTTGTAGGGCATACCAACAAGGATTGTATCAGCGGTTTGCACCAGCTAGTCGCAATAGTCAAGTGGTAAGGTTATCTGTCAGCTCACAATCAGTGAGAACGAGAACTATGGCGTCAGTATCGTCTTGTCTGGTTTGTTGGCGACAGCGAGGTCTGTGTTTAAATCTCGTGTGTACTATCCATAAATGATCTTCCTCTCTCCCTTAACACAGATGTGGTCACAATTTTTTCTAAATTCTATCTTCTCTCTCCCTATTGCGTTAGTGTAATTTTACATATAGCCTGGACGGGTAATAAGACGCGGCAATTAAAAAGAAATCTGACCATACGGAACAATATGGGGGGAAAATACCAGTTAATGTTTGGTGTGATTTAAAGAACACTTTGAAAAAGGTTTATACACAATAAACAAAACAGAAAAAGATAATTATTTACGAATAACTAATAGCTATACATATTACAATGACTTTACAATAGGAACGGAAGCTGTAAATAAGGATTTGGAAACACACCTTCGACACGGGTCACGGGTGGCAATACATGTACGGTACTTCGGTTGAATTTAGAAGAATAATACCCACATTTACGTGGTGGGAGACTATAAAACCATTAGGAAAAACTCTCAGTACGCTTGAGCTGGTTTCGAACCCCATTCTCTCCATCATCGACAGTCCAGTCTATTGTACCTTCCACCGGTATCTATTCAACTTGTGGCACGCGAACCCCCGGGGGTGCGAGAAGTAATCTTACGGGGTACGTACAGTTTAAAAATTATATATATTGTATATTATTAATATTAGATGTTCTGTCTTACGACAGATCAATTCCCTTTGTCAGTGAAGTTAGATCACCAATACTCCGTCCTCTGCCTCCTCCTTCAGTTCCCAGAGTTTTCTTCTTTCCTTCAAATCATCCAATATTTGAATCCTCCTCCTTCCTAAGCTCCTCTTGCCCTCAAACTTTCCTTCTATGACGTCATGCAGAAGACAGTACCTCCTAAGGGTGTGTCCGAACCAGTTTGCTTTGTACCAAAGAATCTACACCAAAAAAAAAACTTTAGGGGTACAAAGTTGAATATAAATTATATCTGGGAGTACGCGAACAAAAAAAAGGCTGAAAACCGCTGTGCTTAGACCATATAGCCACTGAAGCTCTGGCATAGGTTTATCATATTGAGCCATGTATAACAGCGTCTGAAAGTCAACAGAACGGTTACATGTGCAAGAGAGAGAACATATGTTGGGGCTAAGTCTACACTAGTGGAAAATGACAGTGGAATCATGTACACTCCATTTATCCTGAACGGTAGTATGCTTATCTTAACAGGTTACACCATGTTGCAGCTTATTAGAGATTACCTTAGTGCAATCAGTCAAGGTAGGTAAGACTGTTACCGCACAACACCTTTATTTAGTCATTTGCGTGTCTGCCTACTTAGATAAGGGTCTTAGATTACTGGCATGACCGAAAAAAAAATATCACTTCCGAAATGGGGATTTCCTCTTTTACGGTGTTAAATTGACGGCCGGGGGGACTGGGTGTTGTGACTGATCTAGATTTAAGTTAGTGTATATGTAATGTATTGATATAAACAGTCGGTTCTAAAAGTGCACTTTAATCACCTCAAATATATTTATAGTAATAAATCTTTCAGGAAAAAAACGGAGTGTGTATATTGAATTAAATGGTAACTGGCCAGACGCCTGTTTCGGTGATTGATTGGCGTAAGGAGTCGCTCTAACACAAGACCGGACTGAAGATGACGTGGAGTTAAAAGCTCGAGTCCCTGTCGAGTGTACTGAAGGTTCTATACTCAAATGCAACACTTCCCCTAAATTCAACCTTCCTAATCCTTAACACACTAACCTAATAGTTCATATACGTACAGTTCGAACGAATAGTGGGTCACGGTGACAGAAACAAATGGCCAGGAAGGGCAGTAAATGTCGCTAGAAATGGAGGTATGTGTTCAAGGATAAGACACGTCTTATAGATTACGTCAAGGATCCATTTTGAGTAGCCACAAATACTGCTGGATAGTATCTATAGATACTGCTGGATAGTAGCTACAAATACTCCTGGATAGTAGCTATAAATACTGCTGGATAGTAGCCACAAATACTACTGGATAGTAGCTATAAATACTGCTGGATAGTAGCTACAAATACTGCTGGATAGTAGCTGCAAATACTGCTGGATAGTAGCTACAAGGGGTGGTGAGTATGTGCAGGGAAGTGACATCAGTAAGTTTATTTTCTTACTTGAATTTCATAGAATTCTACGGATTCATACGCTGATGTAGCGACATTTCACGACTTATTCAAGTCACATTTCACGCTCCCACCTGGCAATGTGATGAGATTTTTATTTATCACCTGGTCTTACTACCAGTTTAGGTTATGCTCATATAGTGTAATTACTCTAATGGGGTAGGGATGAGGAAGGAAACATTTAGAGGTAATCTACCCGCATTTGCATGGAAGGAGAGTGGGAAACCATATAAGAAAAAACCCAGCTCAGTAGATTCAACCGGGATTTGAACCGCGATCTCCTCATCCTCAGTAGGCCAGTCTAACACGAGAGTGACGCTCTTAGACCATTCGGGCTTCTGATATTTTGTTTTGTAAAAAGCGTTGTTTGTCAATCCATATCAATCAATATTTACCGTTCGTCTGGCCTTAGCCTGAGATAGATGATCATATTTAGGTTAAGAACACAATCACTCGAACCTTTGCGAGTTGAACCAATAATAATAATAATATAATAATAATAATTTATCGGAGAAGCCACACACATTAACCGATCAGATTGTATGTGTCTGGTCGCAATTCAATTTTTAAAAAACAATTGAAACGCAAGTTTATCAAGACAGGTTAGCCAACATATTTACTGTAAGTATACCTTTAACCTTGAGTAAAGCGTTGATGGTGATTTTTGTTTGGTTAACTACAATCAACAAATAAATTCAATAATTATGTATTAAAGTATGGTGAGTCAAGTGTGTAATATATTGTATTTCAATCCACTAAGGTTTTAGAGTCATTATGCTCTCGAATTTGTGTTAAAATAAAATGCTAATATAAACTCACGTTGGTCTGTTTATGATTGTTGGAAAGTGGTCCTTATTGGCAGGAGAGTTGAACTTGATTGTCCGGAAACGACAGACTGTTGGTTCGATCACGGCACATGGCGATACAGAGGGAATTCAAAAAACCCCGCTTCCCCCTGAAAGTAGACCACACACGAAACAACGTCAGCGTCGGTAACAGGCGAACTACCCCTCTTACCGCGGTGCACTCTGGTGGCTGGTTCATGCAAGACTGTGCTGTGTGGGAGCAGGAGCGTCTGTAGGTTCCCCCGGAAAAAAAAACAACTTGTCTCTACACATGCGCGAGTATTGAACTAGGAACACAACAAAATGGTGAATATTTACAGGATAAATTGACTTCAAGTTTGTGCGCGGGTGTGAACATAGAACTAGAAACGAAATGAAACATTAACGTTCGCATACCTGTCAGATATATATTAAGGGGGCGTTCAAACGCGTAGTAGACGTTCAGCTGCCCCAGAATATTTTAATAGTAGTTGATTAATCAAAACAAAATATTTAACCCAACATGAATTCAAAATAATCTACAGTGTGCTAACGCGCTTCAGATGACCGAATGGCCTAATGTGTCACTCTCGCAATATACGGGAAGAATGTGGTTTGAATCCTGGTCGGGTGTGCTGTGGGTGATTTATCCTAAAAAAAAAAAATTCACCCTGCCTCCAGGCAAATGCAGGCACACTTGATATATATTCAACCTTCATCGTCATTATTATACTAACTTAATTTATTACATACGCGTATATCCTGAATGGGTAGTAGGACGCGGTGCTAGAAAGACACACACACACACACACACACACAAACAAACAGTGCTTTATACCGTATACATTAATATGAATATACTTAACTTAAAATATATGGTATGAAACAATCGCACAAACTTTCTCATATTGTGTATTATAGCTTGGAAAAAAAATAAAAAATTAGTAAACTACCATTAAGTATGTTTTCTTCATAAAAACCTACCCATCATCTTGTTAATCACAACATACAATCTTTATATGTAAATATCCAAATAGTTAAACTATTTTGAACAAACTTCAAATTTTCAAAAAATATGCTATTTGTAAACTACCCTAAAGTTATTTTTAATTTAAAATAAATAAAAACGTGTTCCTATTTTTATCATGATAAGCTATTCCAAGATAACAATTTTAAACTTAATCTCAAGGCAAATTTCAAACAATTTAAAATTAGCTATAATTTGTCGTAAGTAAATTAGCCTTGAATTAATTTATCATCAAAAAATATAGATAGTTATTATTTATCATGTAAAATAGTCCTCCAATACCATTAAAAAAATCGTTATAACTATTTTCAGACAAACTCAAATTTTATAAAAATCATTTATCAGTAAACTACTATAAAAGATTATTTTTTAAACAAGTATATTTAATTATTTATAAAGTAAAAACATTACAAATACCCATTTTGAACCTAATCACCATAGCCTTTTTTTAAAAAAGAAATATTCAAATTTTTAAAAATATCAGCTATTAGTAAACTTCTTTTAAATGCATTTCCCTCAAGAAGCAAGTAGGCTGTTTATTTTTCTTGTCAAAGTCAAACACCCACAGCCCATGAAACAAGTAGTTTATTCAATTTTATCTGTCATGTAAACCTCCCCTCCCCCCACCGATATGCATAAATTCAAACAAAATCGTTAGTTGTTTTCAAAATATTACAAATTCTCCAAAATCACTTATCAGTCAACTACCCTTTAACAATTTATTTTACCCAGAAACCAAGTATGTAGAGAGGTTAAATTCTCACTAGGCAACCATTTTAAACAAAATTATTAGAGCAATTTTAGAAAAATTTTAAATTAAAAATAAATCATTTATCAATAGACTACTATTAATTTGAGGCGTAGGGTCAAAATCAATAAAAGGTCTCGAGGTATTACCCTATAGCATCTAAATATTAAATTTGAACAAAATACATCAAACCGTTTCAGTTATGTGGCCGAGGACAGACAGACATGGGGGCAGACAATGATAAAATCTACCTTTTTGGCTTTCACCACACATAAAACGTAAATATTTATCATAATCTCAAGATATAAAATTTATTTTCACTATTACAACACTTTCTTTTGCTATGAGAAAGTAAAATATACGTGAAAATGTAAAATTAGCTTATTTTCGACGAAATTTTATGGAAATGACTGCAATTCTATTATTATTATTAAGGTGACTAGTAAAATAAACTTGATCTAGCCTTCCACTTAATAATACAATCATTCGTTTTTAAGGCAACATCAGAGATTTAGAACTAATTTGAGAAATTCTTGTTGGGGGTTTTGAGCATCCATTCCCGTGATAAATATCACAGTGTGAGAGTTGTCATTTTGAGAACGGTGGCACCCTTGATTGTTGAAAATTAATATAGATTAACCTAATCTAAACATTATGCACGAGACGATAGCTTTAACACGCAGTAGTGGACTGATGGTCTAAACTCTAAGACGTCACACTCGCAACAGACTGAATAACCGGCTATATGAAGGTTGGGATTTAAATCCAGTTTGGGAGTGCTAAAGGTTTTTTTAATTTTATAACTGGTTTCCAACGCTTCTTTAATGTGAATAGGAGTAGATTTTATCGAAATTTTACCTTGATCATCTTTACTTTAAAGGACTAATAAGAAAGATTAAATTTAATGTTTGTTTATCAGCCTTCTATTGTATTAAAATGAATTTCTCTATATTAGGTAATAAAATCATATACTAATAATATATAAAAATTAAATTTTGTCTATGTGTTTGATTGTTTGTTGCTCGATCACGCCCAAATCACTTTATCGATTGTGCTGAAATTTCGCATGGATATTACTTGGACGTCTGTGTAATAAATAGGCTATATTTTTCTATAAAAACCCAATAAAATTAATGTTTTGAAAATATTCTATCTTAAGATCAAACATTGTATTTTCCTATTCGTTTAGTTCTGTCTTACTTGTTCGCCAAATTAACTCTAAAGAGAAATTATATTTTGTGTTGGTTGTTTTGTATTCACATTAGTAGAGAAATGGTTACTTTCACAAATAAAACGTGAACACAAATAACGTTCAAAATCTTTATTTGATTTGAACATACATTCACCTAGATAAATATTCAGACAAATAGAAGTATTCTTCTATTAAAAGGCAGCTTAAACACCAGAGTTGACGAGGAAACAATCAAATACAATCTTACGTAGGCCTATATTTGTGTGATAACAATGTACCTTCAAGACTAAAATACTTTGCAAAATAACTTAGAGATGCCTGAAGATATGAACCTCTAGCAAATTAAAAAAAATACTTTTTCCTACTTCTATCTACGCCTTGATCCGCTTTGCTACCAGTGTGGTCTATTTCAAAATCCAGAAATCTGATTATTTGCATCCTCACCATAGAAAATTTTAAGACTGTGAAATCGAGTGTATATTAATTATACATACCTAGGTAATTTTGTGGACCTGACACATTAGACTCCTTGACTGTTGCCTCAATTAACACTATACAACAACTTTTACTTGACAAAGATTTACGTGCCAGATGAAATGTTGGGGTGTGCATCTCAGATTTATTGTCTTTGCTATTACATTATATTATGAGTTTTATGCTTTAAATCACGTGGGAATATCTCTCTGACCTTGTTAACGCTTTTCCGTCATCAATTTGTCCTGACAAAAGCTTTCCCTTGATCATCAGCCACATCTCCTAAATTATCAATAAAAAACCAAAATATGAATTTAGTAAATGAATTTTCAAAGACATTCGGCACCTCTTATATTTATAGTAATGTAGTAAAGTTGACACCAGAGATTCATAATTGTTTTCTTTCCCTGTTTTCAAGAAATCCATTCACAATTTCTCCAAACGAAAGCCAAGCTGTCAATTCAGCATCCTGTAGCTTCTTCTCAAATACATTATCTTTCAGATGTTTCCTTATTTGGGGACTAATGAAAATTATTCCTTAAGTCTAGCATGGGCTATACTGGGAAAAACGTATGTGAATCTACTCACTGTTTTATCTTAGGCCTCAAATAAACATTTTCATTAAACCAAGGTTTATATGCAAAGGTATAAGAAGAACATTTTCTGGTTCAACCATTGGAATATATTTACATTACTTCTTTTGGGTAAATATTCACGTTTCTTTTCTCATTTTTGCATGGTATGGCGCTTTTCTGTTGCCTGACTGTCCCACAAGCATAGACAAAATACATATTTGTCAAACTTCCTTGTAGAGCTCCATGTATTCTAATTACACTAAGATACCCACATACATGCCAAGAGTAGTGTTGGTAATATATTAAATCCAGAATCTTCGACATACTTTTATATGTTTCTTTCAAGCCAGCGTCATGATGTAAAAGAACTGAGGAATTACGTGGCAGAACTTATTTCAAAACCTAATTTCGATGCGCCAATAAATATGCACCACTCATTAGGATTGTGTTCAGTGCCTAATTCTTTCATAAGACCATTCATATCTCCTCCATTCTGTCCATCATATTAAAATACTTGTAATACACTTCACGGCTTTGTCGAACTAATGTTATTTAGTTCCTGTTTCAAGTAATTCCCATTGCTGCAACCAGGAACCAAGAAGCTCAGCTTGTTCTTTGGTTAACCTAAGATCATGAACTAAATCATTCAAATCTTATTGCATTATTAAATGTAGTGTGTCATCAGTTTCCAGTTGTTAGTCCAAATCCTTGGAAATGGATTAATATTCAGTAGAGTATGCAACACATTCATTTGCACTATCTTCATCACCGGTTCCTTCATCCCATTCTTTTGGGGGAACTGAAACTGGAAGGTCTTCAATTGTGGGACGGACTTTGCTGCAGATAATATGTTTGGATATAGGAAACTATGTTTGCATTTTTTTATATCCCTAATATTTTTGTCACACATAAATAGCAATCATCAACGGGATTACATGATTCTCGCCATACCACAAATACAGCAAAAGGCTTACTTTTGCTTGAGTTTTCCAGTTAACCAAATCTTCAGCTTTATTGTGTAGGTATTACAGCACATATATGGAGCCCAGTTACAGTCATGGTCACCCATTTTCCAACCAGAGTACAAATAATATACAATCTTAGTGATTCTAAAGACATACTTCCTCATAGTTTTTATCTTAAGCCTATCATAGCCAAATTATCCATGTTCATTAAGACCCTTTGCTTTTGAATTATAGCAATACAATGGTAAGCAAAACAGAGTAGGTAAAAATACTTTCAAATAAACACAGATCAACTACTCACGCTATAGCTGTTCCGCCATAACTGAAATATCTATTGTGTGATCATATACTCAGTGCAACAACTTTACTCTTCAAGACACTACTGATATCTATAAGAAAATGCGAAAAATATTTGGTTATATATCCGATCAGTCTCATGTTTTATTATAAATAACGTACTACGCTTACATAAAACAATAATTATACTCTAGGTCATATGACAGATCAAGTCTATAGACCCTTCACTAAATTGTAGTAAGAAACACGTATTACGCTTGAACACAAAAACCTAAATACATCAAAATTGTGACGTGATGTGACATTTTTACAATCATTTCCGAGATCTAGAGACAAACATGAATTAAAAACAGCGAAAATATTTCAACAAGTAAAAATCATGCTGAATAGTGTAACTAAAACATATTATCGTCTAAACTAGCAGTTAAACTTTAAATTCACGAATGCACAGGTAATTATTTTTCAGGGGATATAGAGATAATATTCTCGTTCGGGTCAACCACACCCAATGTTCTTCCAACGACCTTGAACCACACCTTACTCTCCTCTCTCTTTCTGTCTTCTTGGCAAGCACTCTCTCCTTCGCACCTGAGGATCGATTATCACGGATGTATACATTGCAGGTGAGCAAATAGATCATTTGGAAAATGTAGCCTACACCCCTTTTTTTAGGGTTTGAGCTTGGTTGTATAGTAATTTGCCAGAAGAACATCCTTTTGGAGAGGATAAGAAATAAATATAGAGAAGCCAATATTGGCCAGCAGTAAATCTATTTGACTTAGTAAAAATTGAGAGTGCCGCTAAGAAAATGACAGACGAAGAACACATGACTTGCCGTATGAATCTATTCGTGTAAATTACACAGCTTTTGAACAGTCAAATAGGGTTTTTGACATGGTGATCCAACCGTTTATTGTAGCTCGTTTTTTACTATGGACGTAAACTAGGATGGAATGGGCCAGTTTCACATAATTATGAAACTAGCCCATTCCTTTTTAGTTTAGGTAGGTGTCGTCGTGAATTTAGTATAGCTCCACACTTTAGGTGTACTAAGTCTGACCATGGAACTGGGCCAGAGTTACGAAGCTGCTAACCCGTTATTTGGCTGGTCTTACCGCTAAGTAAATATGCGGGAGGTATAGTTTAAATGCAATATACCCTTATTTGTGTGGAGGTTGAGTGGAAACCATTTATGAAAAAACTTCCTAAGTACACCCCAATGCGATTCTAACTGTTGACCTTTAGTCACTGGCCAACTATGTTATTCCCTAGATTTGGTTGGAAGAATAGTTAGAAAAATATTATTATTATTATTATTGGCACCACCTCTTACTACCCGTTCGGGTTATACGCACTTACGCTAATGTGTAATGGTAGGGTGATTGTGAGATGAAATGGAGGACCTACAGTTTAACGTGGGATCCGAACCACGGTGGAGGCCTGGCATTCCACACATTCACAAGTTGTGATTAATACACGTCTTGTCAGAGGTGAAGGAAGGATTTGGCAATCAGATAAATCTGTGCCGGGACCGGGGTTTGAATCCCGGACCACCAGCACAGAAGTCTAACACCTTACCCCTAGACCACCAGGTCACCGTTAGAAAATAAAAACATATTTCTTTTAGGCTAACATTGATCACAATATACTATATTGCTTGTGTTATATAATAGTTATTGATAATATTTATCAAAAGTGACGGTTGCCGATAATATGAATTGATGTATGATTATATTAAAAATGTTTTAGTAATTTTAGTAACTAAAATATACTGTTATTCATATCAAAATAATACTATAAATGAGCTTGACATTTGTTACACGTGTCCACCGATGTGAGTTAAATTTATTTGTTTGACATTTTTAGTAGTGAATGCTTTAAACTGATGTGTAAGTAGTTTTTACTGTAATAAAAAATGAATTTTAATAGTATTAAATGCATTTAAAATTTTATAAAAGTTCTTAAAGATTCAATATACATAAATATATTGAATAGCATTGACTTTTTTTTAGAATTGAAAATATTGAATTTTAAATAAAAACAATCTTAAAATACTATGTTGATATTGAGAATTTAATAGGTCAAGTTAGAACTTAACAAAAATTATCTTTGCATTATAATGGCCCTTACTTAAAACCAAATTTTGTAGAATGTTTTATAAAATGTTTTAGTGTAAAAATAGTTTAATAACAAAATCGAATAATTTAATATAATTAATTACTTATTCTAGATATTAAATTTGTTTTTATTGATATGATTAAGAAAATAAACATTTTTGTGCATTTTTGTATCTGTAGCTTACACTAAATTATTTAGTCCCTGACTAAAGATGGGAGACTTTAAGTTTAAAGAAATACATTGGCATTTGCCTGCAAAGATCATGTAAAACCAACCAAGTTAATAATCTACACTTTGTTTAGCCTGTTAGCATTGAACCTTGGCTCCCTGGTTTAATATCATGCGTGCAATCATCTCTAAAAAAAACTTTTGTTTTAACACAGTGCTACGTACGACCATTTAAATGGCTAGAGATGGAGATGAGTAATTAAAGGAAATGACTTAGAATTGGCTTGAAGTGAGGTGTTAACTTTGAAAAAGACATGTTAAACACTACATTGAAATCCAAATATATAATTATGATAGTGGTTTTTTAAAAATTAAACCAAATTATCGTCGAGGAAGAGTTCACTATGCCAGGATTCGAGTCCTGGACCTTCCATCAACGATTACCAAAATGTGCGATGTGAGCTCAACGACGATTAATTACCAGTTTAGTTTAAGGGATATTTTATGTTCATATGAATCAATTAAAAATAGTTTTATAAATTTGAGACCTGCTTAAATAGTATATTTGCCAAAAGGGTGTTTTTTACTTGATTTTTTTCCCACTTTCTTTCCATACTAATTTAGGTAGATTACCTCTAAAATGCCTCCTTCCTAATCCATACCCCATTAGAGTAATTTTCATGATATTTGCGTGCAACCTGAACAGGTAGTATGACGTGGTGATAAAAAAAATTAAATAAATAAAAAATCTGAGTTATATTTTGAAAGAAATAAGCATTGTTTCTCTTTGTCTCTTTTTAAACGTTTTCTTTTATATTATAATATTAGTTGAGTATTCGCCCTGAAGATAGCTGATATAGGTAATGGTTGTGGTATTAAATTGGGTCGTAATACTGGATGTAATGATACTCTCCACGTTTGGGTGGTTCTGTGTTATAAGTAACCTATTATAATATTGCATTGTGAAGTTCAAGTTGATCGCATCTCATGGTGCTATAAAATTATGTATATTTTACTGGATTGTTAACTAAATTGTTGACGGTAAAATGCAGTGGTAAACTCTGTGAGATAAACGTGGTTTATAACATTAAATTGCATCATATTGTGAGGTTTTAATGTTTGTGCTTTTGATAAAATAATATTGCACAGTATTGCGAGTCGGTATTAGATAGATATGAAGTTAATAATTAATATCATCACATAATACTCCATTTTAGGCAGTCCTGATTTGTTTTACAATACTTTTTAGTCGATACCTTAATATAGTACAAATCGAATATCAAGATTGAACTGGGAGTCAAGAAAAACTCGAGGCTTTGTAATTTAAGTTCTATTTGATTTAATTTGTGTTTAGTTTAGGCCCTATTTAATTATACATGATTATGTTCTCTTTTTTTTCGTGACAACACATCATTAAATCGGTATTAAATTTAAATGATTTGTACCAGAACATCAAAATTAAAACCAAATCGTGTGCTATAAAATAAATATTTACGATATTTATAGTAATAGTTTTATAATGAAAATGGCTTGTACCTTGTCTTATGTTCAATTTACTTGTAGACTTAAAGGAATGACTAATCATCACAAATAACAGTTGCAAATACTACTTTTTTTTATGTCATTGATCCCGAAAGTGTATTTAAGATTTATGTAAAGATTGTATTTCCTATTATATTATAATATATCATTGAGTTCATTATCTACTAAATGTGATCATAAATTAGGTGATTGATTGACAATTTATTTTTGTGAAGATTGTGTTGGTGTAATTTTTGATATGTAATTGATAATTATCAATGAATTTAAGATTTTGTTTATACTGTAGACCTACTTTCATTTATATAATTGATCTCAATTATAAATGTGGCACATTATTCTTTTATGTATGATCAATACATATTGTATTTTTGTGAAGACTGTACTTTTTGTTCTGTCATTGATCACAACACTATAAATATCGTCTAATGTACAAGGGATTTTTAAAAAAAAAGAGGTTATCATCGCGTGCACCCATTTATAAAAAATGGATGGTTCTCAAATAATTTTATAATTTAAATATATTAGATTATTTATATGTATAATGTGAAATTGTACATATTTTATAACCAAACCAAAATCTCAAATTCCAGGCAAGATTGTTTAGATCCATGTGTATGTGTTAAGAGTTCAAAAGTATTTGAGGTAACTAAACGCAATCGCATTATTATATATATATATATATAAAGTACTGTTTATTCTAGGACGTATTTTTTTACTATACAAGATATTTTGTGACAAAAATTAATCACTTTACTTGAACAAGTTGTAGAGATATTCCAATAAACTCTCTTTTTTCCCCCATTTGCTTCAATGTACTGGACGGGTCAGTCAAGCCGGCTTCGTAGCAAACGACGCTTGATGACCGTGCTTTATCTATACAGAGCTTTATGACCATATAAATGCAATCCCGCCAAACGGTTGTCTGGTGTACTAAAACTTTATGCTGTGTGAGAAGCATACAATCATGGCCGCCGCAAACATTAAGGACTCCAAACACCAAGGCGAACGAGAATGCGATCCGTTGATGGACACACACCAACGCGAATTGCTCGTGCGATCAAATGACGAGTTACTTAGTTCTGGTCGGGATCTTCATGATAATGAAGGTGTGTGTGTGCGCGTGTAATTTACGCTGTGGAAGCATCACATACCTTCTTCTATATTGAATTATAGTGAAGACTACGTATCTTACCTTTCATTCCAAACATAGGACCTATTTTGTCTGACTTCCTGTCCGTTAATCTACTATTCTTATAGCCACTCAATTTCATATTGTAGGGTATGTCATTCTCTTTAACAGCTTCTATGAGTCTCTCTGTGGTTTCTGGATCCATACCGATTGGAAATATATAAAACAAAAACAAGAAAAGCTAGGAAACCTTACACGTGGCCTCAAACTGCATCAAAATGGCTGCTTCCCGCTGATAGACTGGGCAAACAACTCGACATGATCGATCAGTCCGCGCATCTGACCACGCGGCCCAGCTTGCTCACGCGAACAGTCCGCTCGCCGGTGTATGCCACTGCATTTACCTCTATGTGTTGGGTAGTTCGCGTTCTGACCACGCAGCCCAGCTTGCTCGCGCGAACAGTCCGCTCGCCGGTGTGTGCCACTGCATTTACCTCCATGTGTTGGGTAGTCCGCACTCCCGCGCATCTGACCACGCGGCCCAGCTTGCTCGCGTGAAAAGTCCGCTCGCCGGTGTCTGCCATTTCATTTACCTCCATGTGTTGGGTAGTTCGCGTTTGTGCCCGGGCGAACTTTTGGCAAACTTTGATTTTGGCGCCTCTTCCTTTATAACATCTTGTGACCTTGAAAGGATGGATGAGCTACAGATGTCCATGTCCATTTAAAAAAAAATTATTATTGATTGTTGGATCTTTTGTATTTTTTATACTCCACAGTGGCCCTAATTAACATTGAAAAGATGAAATTTGAATTTCTGTAAAGATTTTAGGACTTCTTGCATTTAGTTTTTTTTAAATAAATTCTTTACCTAACAAATTTTTTATAGAAGGGAAACAAGTTTTTATGATTAAAGTTTAAGGATATTAAAATGGTTTGCAAAATATATATGGTTTTATCCATTGTTTGTCATGACCGTTGTGTGAGTTTCGCTTGCATTTTTATGTATTGTAATATTTCACACTCTAACATTTGATACAATGTTGAGGAGCAAAATATTTCAACATGTTCTTAGTTGTCAATCACAAAGGCACGAAGTATAAAGGTATAATGACTCAATTATTAGTTTAAAAAATGTATTAATACAGTGTATTGTGACATTCATCAAACACATAAAACAACAATATAAAGAAAATAAGAATGAATATAATACGTGTTACTTCTGTGTTAGCTAAACAAATTAGGGTTCGGCCAGACTGACAAGCGTGCGAGCGAGCGCGCAAACGACTGGGTGGCCAGACTGGCGAGCGAGCGCATGATTAGCAGATATCTCTCGTTAGTTGTTGACGAGGAGGCTCCGAATCTTGGCTGAGTGAGCTGAGGGTGGTTTTAACAAGTGATTTATTGTTGTAGTTTTCTCATCCTCTCTCCACGCTAATGGTAATTCTTATTTGTAAAGGCCTACTTTGATAATATTTAAGTATTTTAACATATCAGTTTTACATATATATATACATACATATAGGTATGGTGTATGATCTTACCAATTAAATTAGGCCGTTAGTAGCAAGTGTGCTAAACCTATCGACATTAATAAAAATGTCAAAATGAGAAGTTTTCCTAGCACTCAATGAACCAACATATAATAATATCCTAGCGCCTGTAAACTAGATTGTACGGGGTCGAGCGCGTGCGCTTGAAAAATAGAACCAGTTCTATCTTTAAAGCGAGCTCGCTCCAGTCTGGCCACCTCTCATTACAACCAATGTGTTCTATTTTATATTTTAGTCGCTCGCTCGCTCAGTCTGGCCGCCCCCTTACACAGACCACAGTTTTGTATGTATGAAATAAAGTGTATTATGCATGTTAATAATTCTCCATGGTGTGAACCCGTAGGCGAGCTAATACCGACTGAGCGGCCGTCACCGTTAGTTATGATAGTGCTAACATTTGCGGATAGAGGGTGTCATGTGGTCAGTATTACGAGCCTTCTGGCCATTAATCTCAGTGTTCTAGACTGAATCTGCTATCTCATTACTTAAGTGGCACCTTATTTGTCCTCGCGAGGCTGAGTTTGACCCCTTGCCAGGCCCACTGCTTTACAGATAGATTTTGGAAGCGCCGTAGAGCGAACCCGATACCTCTGGATCTGTAGAGTGTTAATAATATGTCATTAAATACATCAGTTTGTAATTCAATGGTTATTAAGTTATCTTTTTTCTCCCCTTCATCGATGTTAAAAGAAGTAATCGCCCCGAAATAAATCTCCTCTGCAATTTCGATTTCAATGGCTAACATTTCCATAAATGAAGGACTACCCTGTATCATTGAGGATTTCAAATAAGTAAGTTTTAACTTGATAAAACATCGCTTGCCACTCGTTAGAGTGATAGGTATTGTCAATAGGATGCGAAGGGCTATTCACATCTTTGGAAACAACCCATGAATTTTGGTTTTGTTTATAAAATTATGTTGTAGCACTTCCAGGGGTGGGATTGATGATGTGTCCACAGTTGTGGGCTGAATATGTCTTAGTTCCTCTGACAACTGAAGCCCATAAATGTCTGATTCAGACTTCGAGATTGTATATTTGCATAGAATAAAATCTAACTCTGAGCAAAAATCTAACAGTTAATCTTTTTCTGGTAATTATATTATATTGTTGAGAAATCCTCATGTTTCATTGTGAAATGAGAGCTGAATAAAATGCCTTTTCAGGGGAACAATCATGTTATCAATAAGTGGGTAGAAAACGTTGTCTTCGAAATTGTCTTCTACATTTTGAAGATTTTCATCAACAGCTTCATAATCAAACATTCGTTTTTTAATTACTCAGCCGACCGGATGCTTTAAATTTAGTTTCATTCACCATGTCAAGGGCTATTTCTTTCACTGTAACAATTTATAGAAATAAAACCTGCACTTTGATATTCCCTTACAAAAATTGATGCAATTATTCAAAAGTCAGTTGCATTCAGGTAGATAAATCGTTTTTATTGCTTTATCGTGCTCAATGTATTTAATTGAAAAATCAGATCGTGTCAGATGACAAGAGTCGAAACGAGTCAAATATTCCAAGTAGATAGAAAGTGACTTGGCCTCTGATGGCAATATTGGATCACTGCTGTTTTATTCTACCTTCACAACAGATTCAAGAGACTCGGAAAATTGGTAGCTCACAGCTTTAAGGCTGTTAACTCTACATTCCATCGTGTTTAGCAGACCCTTTTTCAAAGGAAACATTTGAACGTGCTCACTAATAACTTACCAAAGCTTTGTAGGTGCTGCATAAAGCTGTATGGATTCTAAAGTTCTTCAAAAGCGAAACCGATTCCACGGATGATTTTTTTTCCATATCACCAACAAAATTTAGGATATTCCCCCCCTCATGTAACACTCACGAAACGCGCAGTTTTTACACAACGTAGCATTACAAGAGTTGCACAGTTTTGTGTTTCAAGTTGGAACCAATTGTGTACGGCATGGTAGTCCTAACAATAATACAAATTGCTCTGAAACGCTAAGGTAAGTTAGTACAATATCAAATTTGTCTTGACAATACATTAGTTAAAAAAAAAGTTTTACATACATATTTTTAAAGACATCATTGGTACGACGCCCCCTCGAGCCTGGCACCC
>CABFWB010001738.1:82330-94231 GCA_902151455.1 Timema bartmani | reverse complement strand
GGGGGGTTGCCTGCTTCGCGCGCCCCTTGCGGCGGTCCTGCACACCATTTATAACCTGGACTTTGCTCTATATTGCCTACTTTGAGTAGAGAACACGCCCCTACCTATCAGACAGTGTAAAAAGCATAGACTGTATTTTCCGACACAACCTTTGCTCATGCTTTGAACGAAGTATTCCCTGCCATCTATCAGACAGTGTGAGAAGTACATAATTTATTGCATGACCTTTGTTCTATTGGTCATGGTATGAACAGAGTTCGCCCTGCCATCTATCAGACAATGTGAGAAGTACATAATTTCTGACAATACTTCTTCTCTATTGATACAGCTTCAATAAAAAAAAAGTACGCCTTCTATTTATTAGAGAATGTGCGAGGCAAACTATTTCGGATGCGACTTCTGCTCTATTTGATTTTGCTTTGATCAGATTACGCCCTGCTATCTACCAGACGGTGGGAGAAGCAAACCATTTCGGATGCGAGATTTGCTCTATTGACCCTGCTTTGATCTGTCTGTATAAATGATACTACCCTTCCATGCAAAAAATACGGAATACATTATGTAAAGCTTAGCTCTAAGTAATGGCCTGTTTAACATAGTTTGTGTATAATAATAGTATTAATAAGTTTTGCAAACATTGAAAAATTCAAATACTCACTCAACAATTTTTACTTTGTTAGTATAAAATAGTACACAGCGTTATTAATATTTCAATTTAATAAATATAAGGAAATTCTAATGTAATTAATTTTGTTAACATTATATTTAATTGTTAGTAAAGTTTGATTTAGCTAAAATATCACCATTACCAAAGGCACAGTATTTTTATCCGCCCAACCCAGTCAACGAGCCTCAAAAAGTATTTATTGTGACATTTTAATAATTCGACGTTTTAGCTATTACGTTTAGCACTAGGATTATTAATGGCTTGAGTTTGGTTGAGAAGGTGTTCTAGATGAAATAGACCCGCACTAAAATGATGAATAAAATGTGAAAAACACACCTCACTGCCGTGTTATCTATCGGGGTTCAAATCCCAGTCGGGTCCATTGAGGGTGGTTTATCCTCAACGGTTTTCCACTCTCCTGCCATGAAAATGAGGATTGATTATCTCTAAAGTGCTTCCTTCCTCATCCCTACCTCATTTTTGCGTATAACCCGAAAAAGTAGTAAGACGCAGTGATTAAAAAAAAATACCACGGGGAAAACCATCTCCAGTGTACCCAGTTAAGATTCGAACAGAAGATTCACCGTCGATTGTCACCGAGTGTATTGTGAGTCTAATTTCTTGGGCCGCACATATACCGGTGTGGGTGCGTATCATTTTGATTCTGGTGGTACCCGTTAGCCGCAGGCGTGAGTTTGAGAGAAGGTCAAGGGTCAGGACACGGTGAAGTCTCACTTGTTGGTATTTTTTAGAAGTTTTACTGTGTCTTTTTGCTCTTGATATAGCAAATTAACAAAATGTAAGTTAACATACAAGGTGAAAAGTTCTTATGGAGAAATATACGCTTGTACAGTTAATTATTATTTTACATGAAGAGAGAAGGTTGGGAGAACAAAATGATTTTTAGTACGGATACAACCTCATCAGCCATTATAGTAGCAATAAAAAAAGACACATGGATACTGTTAGATTCCCGTGTCCGGATAAAGTTTTTCAAAATTTACAAATATGAAAAGTGCTAAGACAAATTGCAGGAATAAATCAACTAGCCTTGTTTGAATGGTAATTTATCATACAAGAGTTTATCTATGGTAGAAGGCCTTGCTATTCAATACAATGACAATAACTATCCAGGAATGGGGAACCTGCAGCCGCATGTGTGCTTTTGAGGTGTTCATGCGGCCTTTTCACATATTTTGTCGATTACGTCGCCCCGTCATTTATGAATAATATATTATCAGCTCAAATTGTATTCCTACAATATAATAAAATTAAGTGTTTTATTAACTTTCGTGATGTTTATATTGTAGAACTATATTCTTAAGTGATTTCCTATTAGTTTATAATGTTTAATACATGCTGATATTGATATAAATACACAATACAAATCTACAGTTGAATTAAGAAATGAACAAAGATCCATGGAGGAAAAAAATCAATAAAAAGTGAAAAAAACTGTTTCTGTCAAATATTTTATAACCTCTATACTCGATTTAAAAAAAGTAATCCTCTATGAATAAATAATAAATATATAGAAAATTGAAATTTTCCCTTGTTGAATAGAAAGGGAGAAAAAAGTAGAGTAAAAAAAATCGTTTCTTCCTTTATGGGTTGCTGAAAAGACATTAACTTAAATTTAGGTAAAGTACATTTTTATAATTTCAGTTAAACTTACTGTACATGAAGTTTGCGGACATATGAGGAATTCTTGAAGGGACTATACAGCCTTACAATGGCAAAAATTTTCTCACCCCTGAACCATTCAAGCTGCCGTCTTCGATTTATTTCATGAAAGAGATCTCCAGAAGTCACGGTGCGGGGAAGGTTCATTATGAGGGTCGCTCTCAGCATGACAAGCAGTACTTACTTTAAAGTTCAAGAATATATTTTCTATTATTTAAACACCAAGCAATATGCATGACACGTCTTGGTATTTTTTTATTCTAAGACACGTTTCCCTCTTATCTTTCCACACCAAGAGTTAATTTTCAAATTAAGTTGGCAATGTAAAATTATACACATGCAAGTCCATTATGTTTATTAGCTCTATTAGTAACGGCGTCTGTTTACTGATGTAAGATATTCTGATATTATTCCTGGCACGGACGAAAAAACATCTCAATTCTGATCTCTTGTTATTTCACAATAATGAATTGTGGGACTTTGGGATTTTTTAGAGCTAGGCTAGTTTGTAAATAATGTGCTGAGAAAATTGTTTGTTTCAGAACGGGAATGTTATAAACTCCTAATGTAATTAAAAAGAAGAACCAGTTTTCTTTTTCGTAATTTTGTACCTGTGAAAGGTAAGAAAATAGTTTTCTAACGTTTTCGATACATAATTTAAAAGCATTTGACAAATTGAGCAATTTTCTAAAATCATATTTAACCTATGTAGATTATTTACCAAATCTTTATACTTTAAATGAGTGAAATCAGAATGTTTCTACTGTTTAACGTACTTATTTTTTTATTACAAATTTTTTAATACAAATAAGAAATACCTACATAAAAACATACTATTGTGGTACCTATTAGGTTTTTCCGGTATTTGTTATCCAAAATATTCATATATACCATATATGTATATATGGTATTTACCTCATTAATGCAATATGTTTGTATCCTAATATTGAATTGATGTATTTGTTTAAATTCACTTTAGGTTAAGGTTTTTATTTTTATCGAATTTAAACTTAATGATACTCAATAAATAAGTAATTATGAACCTAAAGAAGTTTCCAAACAACTTATGTCTAAAAACGCTTCTTTTTCGAACTAAAATGCTATTTTTTCTCTTCATAATAAAGGAAGACTCACACTGTTTGTACACTTTGTGGGCTGTCTTGGCAGACCCTCTTATATTAGCTCGCTGGAGTATCAAGAGGATGTAAATATGATACATTATTCTTTCATGAAAAGTGATATCCTTTGATAAACACAACTTTCTTTAAAATAACTTTTGTGTAACACGTTTTATATTAAATTTCAGAAGAATGACTCAATGCACCATTCAGCTTTAAAAAATAATAAGAGAGGACCTAGGTTCTATCCTAAAATATGTTAGTACCATCTGTTACTATTGATACAATTAACAAATGGTAGCTAATGGCGTACTATGAAAGTTGAGAACTAGAAGGACAATTTAGAATAAATATACCCTCATAAGTGGGGAGAGGAGATGGGAAAACGATATTGATAAATCATGATTCGAGTACTCCCTCCCCAAAGTGGTAGTCACACGGCAATGCTGGTGACGGAGATATCCAAGTTTGCATCTCGACCAGGTGCACAAAGGTTGGTTTTCCACATGACTGAGCCCTGTAGTTTTATCATGCCCTCTCAAAGATAATGTGGGTGCATTTCCTGTATCTCTACGAACATATTCCATAAATTCAACAATAGTAATATAAATATTGATAAATCATGATTCGAGTACTCCCTCCCCAAAGTGGTAGTCACACGGCTAAGACTGCAATGCTGGTGACGGAGATATCCAAGTTTGCATCTCGACCAGGTGCACAAAGGTTGGTTTTACACATGACTGAGCCCTGTAGTTTTATCATGCCCTCTCAAAGATAATGTGGGTGCATTTCTTGTATCTCTACGAACATATTCCATAAATTCAACAATAGTAATATAAAGCCTGAGTTAAGATGTAGAAACTAGAACAAATCAACTCGAAGCTAAACCTTACAGTCATGGGTGATCCTAGCTATTTAAAGCCTGACTCCCTAGACTCCTTGTCCACCATATAAGGTGTTAGTATTTGTATTCAGGAGGTTACCGAAGTATTAAAATTAATATAATTTATATTGAGATTAAATTATTTGTCCCACGATATCCCTGTGTTTAGAAAGTCCACGCTACAACCACCGTTGACTGGTTTTGACACACCATTCCAACGTCTGAAGAATGTTGTATAGAGTGTTCTAATTGTTCAACGGAAGAAGATTACATCAGCGATGGAACGCACATATCTTTGGTTTATGGTTTCTTCCTATCGTTGTTTCTTCTTGTGCAAATCATGCTCACCGGGCTGTGACTCATCATACGCGTG
The DNA here is from genome assembly GCA_902151455.1 of Timema bartmani. Lineage (NCBI taxonomy): Eukaryota > Metazoa > Arthropoda > Insecta > Phasmatodea > Timematidae > Timema > Timema bartmani. The sequence goes on along the minus strand of CABFWB010001738.1, from coordinate 89,507 downwards.
GTCCTTCCTTGTCTGTAATTTCGCTTCGCGCTTGTTAAAAATGTAATGTACGACGTCAGCGCAGGTTGCCTGAAGATGTAATAGTATATAAACCCGGCGTTAGTTAAACCTTCAACAGTCGACATCTACTTGTTCTTAAATATTGTTAGTTGCAAATCCACCACAAACAACATGCAGTTTTCTATGGTGAGAAAAGCTTTTAACGGGAGGAAAATAATCTAGCTAGGCTGGAACCTAAATATACTATGCTTCGATTAAAATTAACCACTTAATCTGACTGATTAATAGCTTCTTTGTATATATATATATATACCGTGTTTCACTACTCGCTCAGCTTATCCGCATATGATTACAACAATGCAGTAAAGATGAATGCAATTTAAAAAATATATATTTCACTATTTATTTATTATTTCAGGTGTAAATTCAGTAGTTGAGATTATTAAAACTGCTTATAGTTGTTCATCGGTGTGTTTTAATAGAAGTGATAAATCTTTCCATATAAATGTTTATTTTAAACTCAGAAATTTTAAGCACTAGTTAGTTTTTAGTTAAAGCTTGCTCGCACTGTGGGCCGTAATTTCCCCAGGGATGGTTTAAGGCGTCAATATTGCAATATACTGGACTGCCAATGAAGGGGAAATTGGAAATTTAATCCGCGTATTGATGTACTGGGAATAATTTTTCATAAATGGGTTCCCCTTCCCCTCCACGTAGATGAGGGAAAATATACTCTAAGCTCAACCTTACTCATCTTTATAAATTTAAGTAATTATTTCACACAAGTATAAGTATTGGTTCGTAAAATAAGAATAATAGTTCCAGGTTTAGTTCTCATATTCTGTATTTTTTAGTTTTTTTCCTGTTCTGGTTCTACTTACTTAGAAATTTGAGACCATAATTTTTGAAACCTCTCATAAATATATTTGTAAGAATTAAATAAACTCATAGTAAAAAAAAGTAATTAAACTCATAGATTTTATCTAGTATGTTTTTACAACTCACCGTTTATACATATTTAATGGTGATCTTAGTTACAATAAGCCTTTGGTTGGGGTGATTTTGTTTAAACTTATATAAAATATGATATTCTTTAAAATTTACCACTGACTCAGTCTTTATTAGTAAGTTTCATACAATTTTTTAAAAATATTTAAAATTTTAAAAATGAAAGCATTAAAAAGGAACTTCAATATTATTGAGTTTTTGGTTCTGCAAGGTTTTTGGTTTTGATTTAATAGAAATGCGTTAAAGATTACGGTTTGGATCTCTGAAGAATAATGTTAGCATGATTGCTATTCTCGATGTGTTAACATAAATATAGTCACTATTAAAATATGTGGTGCATTCTAGGTCCTCTCTGTGTGCCTGCTATTGGTGTGTTCCGTGGCTGCCTACCCTGGTGATCTGGGTAACACATACACTCACTACCCATCTCATGATGAGCATCATGTGAGTACAACACTTAACTTTACAAAACATACGTAACTATAAAATCATTCAATGGGATTTCGTAAAGTTGTAATCTGGGAAAAGGGCATTGAAAGGCGTAGGAATAGGTAAGTGGTCAGGGTGGAGCGATTTTATTCGATGTAGCTTTTCACAAATTTAGTGTTAAACGCAAAGAGGTCTACTTATTTTAAATTTATTTTACGTGATTCATTAAAAGAGGGCAGCAGGGAAAGGTATGTACAGGTACAGGTGTGTAAGAGGCCCACTATGGAAAAGAGAAGTGTCTCTTAAGTGTAAGGAAGTGTTTTATAGAGCATACTTCTTACCCATGGTTACATATGCAGTGGAAAATTGGACTTTGGATAAAAGAGAAACAAGGAAAGTGGCTTGTTAGCTGTCACCAGAAGAAACAGGATTAGGAATGAATATGTAAGGTCTAGAGTTGAGGTACAGGGGGGTACATGAGATAGTAGAGGAAGCGAGGATGGGATGGTATGGACACGTCATGAGGATGCAATGGGAGAGAATTCCAAGAAGATTAATGGATATGAAATATGTAGGGAAGAAACCGTAAGGAAAACCAAGGAAGAGATGGGAGGAACAGATAGTAGCAAGTGTGCAAGTGAGAGGAGGAGAGTGGAAGAGAGTGCAGGAGGAAGAATGATGGAAGGACAGAGGGAGATGGAGGCATTTTACTAAACAGACCCGGCCACAGGCTGGAAATATTTGATGATGATGATGATGATAATTAAAAAGTCATGTCATAGTACTTTGTATTAATTGTCAATTAAAAATGTTGGTATGGCTCATTTCTATTTACATTACATAATATTTCAATAAATAAAGCCATTATCGGGAAAAATATACGCCCCATAACTGTAATACGAAGCAAGGATCATAATAATATAATTGGGGAAATTTAAAGTGTTCACCCTCAACCACAACGCAATATAAGCTTTACTTAAATTATTTTTATCAGATAAAAATAAATAAGATGTATCATTTTTGTGTGCAAGGCAGGCAGGTTGTGGGACAAAACTATATTTAAAAAAAAGCGTATAAAAACCACGCTTTAAATAGTCGCCACAATTTTGTTGTTTTAGTATATTGTTGATTTTAAGACTCTTAACACAAAGAATTGCCACCATATAAGTCCCAAAGATAATTTAGAATAATTTTTACCACACCTGATTTCGAACCCCTCAAGGCTATCTAACTTCGCCCTGACCTGTATTCGAACTAGAAAAGCTACACTAAATGGTTAGAAAATGAATTGAGGCTTAATGACTTAGCGGTCTTAGCCCCAGTATTGAGCTATTGATGAAATAATGTATTTCAAACTTTTAAAATTAATTTTTTCTATGAGTACAAATTTACACACTCATTTCGTCATTTATATGAAGTTTATAAGTCCCGCATTTTAAAACTGTAATTAGCTAATTTATAAAGAGTAAATTTCGTCAAAATGGTTATAAGGATTGAAATAAAATCTTTCTTTAAATATTTTAATACATATTCCATAACTTTATTAATGGGCCACCGAGTAGTGTTTAAATTTAGCAAATGTGAACTATGATAATTTACTTTAATACCCAATGATTTATAGCTATTACATTATTCAAATATCTGCTCTTAGTTACCACACAAAAACACAAAGTTTTTATAGAGGCAGCCAATATTAAAATATTATCTTCGTTTGTACTGGCTATGCCCCCAAAAATCCTAATTCTAGCTGCAGCCTTGAGCAATAATGATGACAGTATTAATAAATTATTTATAGATATTCCTTAAAAAGATGAATAGTATAATATACTCGCTAATAATCTCTGAAATATGATTACAATTTATAAATTTATCTGAAAACGAAACATAATAAATTCTGAAATCTACATAAGTATTTTCAAACCAATAATATTTTGAGCCTAGTAGCTAGGGATTAAATTTATTGATCAGTTGAAATCTGAATAGTATTAAAATTTACAAAGTCTTGGGAAGGGGGGTATTGGCGCAATTCGGGTCCAAGCTGGGTAGATTGGCGCAATTCGGGCAAGCCCATATAAACAACTATCATATCTGAGCAAAATTTATATATCAAGTTTTATTGATAACTTTAGTCATAGTGCAGGTATATATATAATTTTATTTTAGAAAGGGATTTGTATCCTAAACTTTTGACGTTCGGTTGTTTAGGCCCACCCGCAGTACAAGTTCGACTACGCCGTGCATGACCCCCACACCGGTGACGTGAAGAACCAGTGGGAGTCACGTGATGGTGACGTCGTCAAGGGTTCTTACAGCCTGGTGGAGTCTGACGGAACTGTCAGGACTGTGGACTACACCGCCGACAAACACAACGGCTTCAACGCTGTGGTCAAGAAGTCCGGTCACGCTATCCATCCCGAACAGAGATCTTATCATGGACGCGGTCTCTACTGAGTCTCTACTATCATCCTATTAATTCAGGCCAAGCCATCCACACCAAACAGAGCTCTTACAAAGGAGACGGTCTCTACTGAGTCTCTACAATCATGCTCCCTATTCAAGATACGCTCTATTTCTCAAAGAGAGCTGTTAACATTAACATGGTATCTGCTAGGTCTCCACTATAATTTTCCCTATTCAGAATAAGCTAGCCATCTCACAGGTATTATCACGGAGACGGTATCTACTGAGTGTTTACTATAATCCTCTTTAGTCAAGACATGCAAAGCCCTGACCATAGACACGTCCCTCTTTACTCTCTAACAAGTCTTCCCTATCATCGTCTTTAGTCAGGACAAGCAAGTCATCCTAAATAAATATTTTACCATGAACTTCACCATGAATAGGTCTTTAACCCACAATTACTTCAAGAACTTGCAATGAGGATTTGTTCTTTATATATTAATTTAATTGTTGACTAATAATTAAAAATATCCATATCTCTGCCATATAAAAGTGTACATTAGTACAAATATCTAGAGTCAATTCTATGTAATCAATAACTTATATATGTACAGTTCTATAACATGTTAATGTAAGTTATCTAACAATTTACTTATTATTTATTGAAATAAAATATGCTCAACTTATTCCAATTTATTTTTATCCCCCACCTACATTAATTTTACTATATCACATAAATTAAATTTGAATTATTGCAGCAGTACCTTTTTAGAAAATATTTACATTTATTTTCTCTAAGCATTTTGGCTTAAAATATTATGCATGTTATGCTTATTACAAAACTTTTAGCATATATTTATTTTCATAACTTAAAACACTGATAGGGGGTTGCTTAAAAACCCTTGTATTTTATGTGTTAAAAAAAATTTGCGAATAGAAAGCAAAATAATGACATCCTGTTAAACAAAATATTACCATACTAACACTAATATAGATAGTTGTCACCACGCATATCGACAAGTTCTACTTCCATATCTAGTTTTTCATTTACTGCTATTAAAATAATGTTTTCACTAGTTGCATTTCAAATAGTCAAAGTAAATGGTAGGGGAAACATAGGTACAGTGAGACAGGTAAATTTTGAGGTATTTTATTTTCAAAATATAAAAAGGAAAAATTACGTTTGAAAAATAATTATTTTATGTATGGTGCAAACCTACAGTCAATACAAAATAGAACCAATATATACTTTTTTAAACACAAAAAAGTATAAAAATGTTAAAACATTAAAATGTCTCACTGTTCCTCTTACCTGTGGTACAGTAACACATCATTTTCATCAACATTATAATTATCTAATTTAATATTAAATGAAATAAATGCTTGCTGTCTCTTAGTTGCCCCAAGCCTTTGTGGGTCAGGCAAGATCATTTTAATATAATTTTTTCCACTGTTGCTATGTCTTTAATCAAAGGAAATATAAATTTTCCATGACACTTCATACTTTTACGGAGAAAGTGAATTTCAAATGCACTGTCACCAAATTTTTTTTAAAACTTGTCCACAATAGTAAATATTTGCATTATGCCTGTTCCCCTTTTCTTTGAATTCTACAAGCACAAAGTTGTCTGGTTCTGGATCACAATTAAGATTGCCGAAGAGCTCCTGTTCAGGTTCTGGTTCAGAAAAATTCATTTCATCAGAAGATTCTTTATACTATAGCTGAGCTCCATCTTCGTTACTATCTTCAATTTCATCCCCAAACAATTTTTTTAATGCTTTTCGTTTTGCTTGAGGTTGTATTTTCAAGCGTTTTTTTGTTGGCAATTTCCTCTTTTTCTGGCGTGTCAGTTGCTATCATGGTTTTCCCTCTTCGCCTTCCCTTTCTAGTTGTCTCCTCCTTCTTTTTCTTGGGAAAACCTCTTACGTCTTCTGGACTTATATATATTGGACTACTTGATTCTGGCCTACTTGGGCATGTAGTGACAACATGATTGTGATCCATAACATAAATTTCTGCAGGGACATTAATTTTCACTGAGTTGTCACAAGATAATGAACTTATATTAAGATAATTCAATGCTGTAGGGGCAGGCTTGTCTGTGACTGAGCTTGGTAAACAGTCTTCTTCTGTAAATACATGTCGATTAAATGGGTAGATCCCGGTTTTCTTAAAAGCAGCTGCAATATTTAGAGGGGTCATGGCTCGTGGATAAGCTTCTCCAACACACGAAGCAACATTGTAAATTAAAAATACCTCTCTAGGCTGAAACATCATCCAAGAATCTACAGCAGCGTTATAAAATGTGTGGAATGGTTTAAGCAATCCTACGTCTAGTGGCTGTAGCTTGTTAGTACAGTGTGGTGGGATTGTCAGTAATGTCACGCCATTGGCTTTGCACAAATCGAGCACCTCAATGGAAAGATGACTCTCGTGGTTGTCCATAAGGAGTAGTGTAGAATTGTTTGTAGATGATTGGGTATGCTTGATGAAGTGTTGGATGACCTCAACGAATTTCTCCGAATTCATCCACCCACCTTTTGTTGCTAGTCCAAAAGATCCTGATGGAGCACCATTTGTCATGTTCAGCTTAACATGGACTCGGGGGAAGATCAAGGCGGGTGGTACAGCGTTGCCAGATGCCCCAACAATACAGCATGTGGTGACAAGAGTGCCACGCTCTAGACTAATAACTTTGCTGACCTGTTTTGCACCTTTCGGTGCCAAAACCTTTTGAGACGATTGAACCGTCATGGTTCCAGTCTCATCCAAATTGTACAGACGCATGCCTGTACCAAAACAACTGTGACGGCTTATGGCTCCTTCTAATTTCATAAAAAATAAATCTACATTGGCCTTATTAAAACCGATGGCTCGGCCTAAGCTACATCCTTCAGGAGTTCTTAATGAAAGCTCTCTAAAACATTGAAGAAATCCTTTCATCCAAGCTTCTGATGCAAGTTGATCAGTGTTCCAACTGTCGGGAATTGACCAATTATTTCTTGCCGCAAGTTCATATGCTATTTGCCGACAATCTTTCAGGGAAAGCCCATAAAACATTTTAGCACATTTTATAATGAGATATTTCAAGTTCTGGCGATAAAATCTCTTTCACTTTATAGTTTGGAGCCATTCTTGATGAAGGATCACTTTTAAATTTTTTAATATGTCTGGCTAGAGTTTGGAATTTTACGCCCTTCATGGCTGCAGCTTGGCGTATACTCCTTCCTTCTTCAATAACAAGTTTTACAGAAGCCTCCATGGTTTCTGGTGGCGTTCTTACAATGATTTTATCGGTTTTCCTCTTTCGCGGCATTTTAATTCTGAAAAAAAAAAAAT
>CABFWB010001738.1:68828-80276 GCA_902151455.1 Timema bartmani | reverse complement strand
AGACAGACAGACAGACAGACAGACGGAAATTCAAAAACCACTTTTTCGGATTCAGGGAGTCATGAAACGTCAAAATTCATCAAAATCTCGATTTCGATTTTTTTGACGATCACCATACTTTCTCTACCTGTAAGATAGAGAGAAAGTAAAAATATTTTAATACACAGATACTGGTATCAGAGCATGATTTAAATTAATATTAATAATAAAAGTTTTGTTTGCTCCCTCTTAAAAACACTAAGTTGTTTGTTTGAGGACAGCTAGAACTGTGTGATCTCAGAGCTGCCACATTTGGATTGAAACGTCGTTAATATAATTATATTTAATCTTTTCGTGATTTTTTACTTTCTCATCTAGAGAGAAAGTATTGTAATCACGAAAATCTTTGACCTTTATTTATTCATTCATTAAAGCTACGCTAAGGACATTTGATAATTTTTTAAAATTAAAACCAGTTTTAAAAAATGGCTATCTACCTTCTATACTTATGGAGCTTGTATATGAATATTTAGCTGAATCGTATGATATAGGCCTTTTTGGTCCACCTAAAAACAAAAAAATTTAAATGGTTAAACTATTTTAAAATGCGTGACAAATAAAAATTGCATTCATATCAATATTATTTGGTTTATTACGGGTCTTATGCTCTATATTTGTATAATTCATTAAGTTGGTTCCAAGATATTATTTCAAAGCCTCTGTCTTAAGTTAATATAGAGAGCATTTAATACTTACGGGTGTTAAACTTGTCTGCAAAAGGAACTATATGGTAGGACCAACTATACATTCCCAGTTGACCAAGTGCTTACAGTGCCAATTACGTTCTAAAGGACACCGATTATAGTAGAAACAGAGATTTTAATAATATATATTGATATAGGCCTATAGGAGAAAATATTAGGTGGCTCTCAAATTTCAAATTGATGATGATCAACTTCAGTTTTAATAACAACACAGCCGTCATTCATTAAATAATATAATACATAAAAACCTTTAGGAATAGTCATGGGAAAATCACACAATAATTGATTGTCACCTTAGCCCATGGGTCCATCGATAAAATAGATTTTTATTTATATTGAAAATATGTCTTTTTGACAAGTGATACAAATTTACCTTTGTTGTATTATTTACAAAACGTATTTACTGTACAAGGTAGATAGATAAACGAGAACATTTTTTAGTAACTTTAAAACGTCAGAAAAATTTTGACTAGGTTAGTAAATGTAAATTCTGGCGTTTGTTCATTTTGGTTGTATCCTGACAAATGACTTTTATAATGTTTTAGTTTCGAGGAAATATGACACAAGGGAAACTTTATTGCCCTTCTTATCAAGGTTTTGTGGGGAGTAAGACAAGCTCATTTTCAGAGCGTTACTTTTAAAAAAGAGCTATGATCAAATAAAAAAACCTGCAGAAAAAATATAGTCTCATAACCAACGTGAAAATATCAAGATTTGTAATTTAAATCGTTAACGACTACTCCTACAAATATCATACTATTTTGAAGTTAAAGATTATGATCTTACTTTTTTTTTTGCTTTTGGCATTTAGTGATCTTCTTGTAAATCTAAAACTAATGTGTGACGGAAATTAAAAATTAATTCTTATACTGTATAGTGTGTGGGTTATATTTACAAACTGAATAATTATTCAAGTTGTCATCTAACACACTAATTATATCGCCGAGAAAAGATAACGATTAATAAAATAAGCCTTAATTTGCTGGTTCTTGATTTTCATTGTGGCCTCTTAATGACAGTTTATGAGTACAACAATATTTTAAGCATTCTATTATTCTATCAAATATAAGCCTTTTTTTTATATATGTTTATTGTTTCTTAGAACTGAAATTTTGATCGAGGATTTTGTTTGTGATGCAATATTTGCTGTTCCAAATGTTTAAAACTTAGGTGCATTTTCCTAATTTATAATAATTTGCATACTCCTCGTTCTTTTTAATTCTTTCACTTAAATATTTTAAATCCTTACAGCCTACCGTTTTCCACAAGCCCTCACCACTAAATAATCCACCTGTATCAATGTAAGGTCACTAAACTTAAGTGCTCCTAACCATTTATTTTTAAGTTTTCTTGCAGTTTTAGTGAATAAAACTGAGTTTTTAATCAAGAATCTACTTAATTCATTTTAATTAATCATTTTCATTCGTCACCTTATTTCTTGGGTCCTAACACAAATTAAAACACAGACACATAAACTAAAATATAAAACATAAACCACCTTTATAGTATAGCTTAGATTGGCCCGTACTGTTAATGCTCGGAATGGAATGGTATGGTGAATTAACCTTAAGAGTCATATCACACTGGGCGTGGCTTCTCCGAGAGTCAGAGCTGGCCCACTTCAGCTTATATTATATTCCTTCACTAGAGCGTTGGTACAGTCCTCGCGTGACTTTTGGAATGAGGAATGAAAAATCTTGACTGGTATACTGTATAATGAATCCAGCAATTCACTGCGTGTAGAGAATGGTGCTACATTTCATATTAATGTATTTTCCAAAACATATTATGGGATACAAAGAAAGAAAACATATTTTTTAAGTTAAAATAATAATTTTTATTTTAAAAAAGTTGGAAAAATGTTAGTCGGGCCTGATTGCTGTAACCCTTAAGGGCTGGCCACCCCTTGTGACATACTCCATTGATCTTAAACGTATGAGTGGGCGTTGTCACTTATGGCACATGCGCAGTCCAGAGTTCCCAAAATGTTTTGTATACAATCTCATTTGGGAAAACGCTTTGCCTTATCACTTCTATTTTGATGCTAACATTGACTGTATCTTCTTTAAAAAATAAGTTTAAATCTGATTTTAATTCCATCAGTTGTAACACTGGCTACAAGGACGTCTTAACACTTGTAAAATGTATAGAACTGCTAATGGCCTAATTGAAAAATAAAAAACCCCTACTACAAGTCTGGAATATTTGCATATTATTTAAACTAATTGAGGAGGGCTGAGAAAGACGTAGTGAATTCACCCTTATTTACGTGAAACAAAAGTGGGAATCTATTTAGGTACAAAAAACACACAATACACGCCACTGAGAATCAAAATACGACTTCCTTGTCACTGGCATACCCAACCGGACAAAACTGACCCGTGACTACCGAATAAACAGCTGATTTGAATTTTCTCAGTTGTTGAGTTATATTTGAATGGATATGACTCGAGAGAACGTGCTAGCAGTCAGACCAACGCACGTCAATCTGTCCAACCACAAAGAGGGGAGGCTGGGAGCGTTCAAGTCACCGGGGTAGAACGTCACGTGTTGCGTACAAGGAGGGATAGAAACAAAAGTAATTCTTAAAATGCTTGTACTGGCTTCGTACACATTTTATTAAGTAATTTTTTTCGTAAACTATACTGTTAATATGCTTGTATGCTATAGCAAATACCATGGGACCGTACATAAATCAAGGCATCACAAATCGGTAATTATTCACATTGGGAAAAAAATAGCGAACTTAAGCTTCAAATTAATTCAAATGAAAAAATAACAGCCTAGATACGGAAACAAAATCTGTACCTTTGGATTGATACGTCAAAGCTCTGCCATTGAGCCGTGCTGGTTCCTTCCTTATCCAGCGCCTCTTATATCTAGTTTGCTTTAGCACCGCGTCTTACTAACCATTCGGGTCATACGCTTAAGTACTAATTACTCTAATGGTTTAGGAATAGAGAAGGTTGAATTTAGAGGAAGTGAACCCACATTTGTTTGGAGGGAGAGTGGAAAAACCATTTAGAAGACTACCCCCAGTTCACCCGACCAAGATTCGAGCCTCGATCTTCCCGTCCAAGGCAGTTTAGCTCAATACGATACCAATGTGTTAGCTAGCTACGCCACCAAGGCGGGTCTTATCTCTAGTTTTTGTTTTGAATATAATTCCTGTAAAGGGTGAGGGTGTAGGACACTCAGAGCTATCTGCAATCACACACCACGGTAGCACATGAATGGCAGTATGGTAAATTTCTGTTCTCTACTTTTGGTGACTCAAGGTGGGATGAAATGGGATGCTATAAAAAGACAGTGTTTTTGCAGTTTTTACAGCAACACTTTTTTTTATAAAATAAATAAAATATTGCTCCAGTAAAAACAAAGAATTAATTTTCTTCACATGGTGACCTCAAAATTTCTTTAATATCTGTCAAGGGTGTCCTGGAATTTAATGACAACTTTTTCTCTTTATTTAAAAAGTTTCTCACCTAATTCCGCTATGCCCATACTGAGCTGTTGGTGTCAACATGGGAAGAAAATTAAACTCCTATGTTTTACTGGAGCAATATTTTATTTATTTTAGCCAAACAAATATTTTGCCATAAAACCTGCAAAAACACAAGTTACCTTTTCTCATGTCCCCCTTCCTTCCCACCTTGAGAATAAAGTTATATCCGCTTCGGTGGATCCACAGATTTAATATCAGACTTATCTAGTCTGGTTTACTGGTAACTGTAAGATTACGGTTCAAATCCCAAGTGGGTGCACTGATGTTTTTAATAAACGTAGAAGTAGGTACGTTTCCTTTAAGTTCCACCTTTTTCATCCCTACCACACTAATTAAGGAACTAGCTAATTATCTAACTCTTTGGCTCCAAGCAACTCAAAAGTTTATGAGCGACATAACGTAAGCTCACCATTCAACCCTAAACTGAGGCACTTTCAGCTAATCCCTAAACTGACACCTCTATTTATTCAAATCCATTTTAATATTATCTTCCCATCAACGTGTAGGCCTATCAAGAGGTCTTTTTTTTTTTCAAGTTTCTCCCCTAAAACTGTGTGTACACGTCTGTCACCATCCCTCATACGCACCTCACGACCACCTTGTTTATCTTTAATAAGTTTGGGGAAGTTCAACTTGATATAACTTTCTAATTTATCTTGTTTATTCAACTCTCTTACGTCAAAACATCCTTCTCGGCAATTTGTGCTCAAAAGGTTCTCTCTTTATTCTGTTGGTATTGAGTACTACAGCCGTAAAAAACAACGGGCTAGGATTATAGTTTTGTGTATTCTCAGTTTAATATTTTGATACAGAAGATAAGTCAAGAGATTACTAGCTGCATTAGTGTCATTAAAATGATCATATCCTACATAGGTAATAAGACACGATAGAAAATAAATATTATCCATACCATGAATTTAAATAGTTGATCAAAAAATGAATGAGTGGTGGTTTGATCATATGCCCATTTTTTTTAGCACCACGTCTTATTACCTTTTATGGTTAGACGCCTAAGTGCTTATGTACTAATTACCATAATGTGTTAGGATTGGGGAAGGTTTAATTTAAAAGACATTCGCGTAGAGGATGAGTGCAAACCCATTAAGGATCAACCGCCCTCAGTTGAAGTATGATTGCCTCATTATTGGCACTCTAGCCTATATCGAGAGTGATGCATTAGACCACGTGACCACTGAAGCTGGTAAATGCCCTTCTTGCCCCAAGCCTGTGTATCAAACATGAGAAATGGCGTGAAGACTGTCACCGCGCAAATAAATTGAGGAGAGTTACTCTCTACAATAACATTTTAGTTTAGTTTGAAATCGAGAATACCCTTCCAAACTTCCTCTATCCTTTTGAAAGCTATTCTGTGTTTATCGAGAGTATAAGAGTAAGATTATGTAGGGTGAAAGTTTGCGTTCGGCTTGGCGCTGCAATAAAAAAAAGTACGTGTCTCCTACACATATTTTATGTGTCTTGTCACCATCCCTCATACGCACCTCACGACCACCTTGTTTATCTTTAATAAGTTTGGGGAAGTTCAACTTGATATAACTTTCTAATTTATCTTGTTTATTCAACTCTCTTACGTCAAAACATCCTTCTCGGCAATTTGTGCTCAAAAGGTTCTCTCTTTATTCTGTTGGTATTGAGTACTACAGCCGTAAAAAACAACGGGCTAGGATTATAGTTTTGTGTATTCTCAGTTTAATATTTTGATACAGAAGATAAGTCAAGAGATTACTAGCTGCATTAGTGTCATTAAAATGATCATATCCTACATAGGTAATAAGACACGATAGAAAATAAATATTATCCATACCATGAATTTAAATAGTTGATCAAAAAATGAATGAGTGGTGGTTTGATCATATGCCCATTTTTTTTAGCACCACGTCTTATTACCTTTTATGGTTAGACGCCTAAGTGCTTATGTACTAATTACCATAATGTGTTAGGATTGGGGAAGGTTTAATTTAAAAGACATTCGCGTAGAGGATGAGTGCAAACCCATTAAGGATCAACCGCCCTCAGTTGAAGTATGATTGCCTCATTATTGGCACTCTAGCCTATATCGAGAGTGATGCATTAGACCACGTGACCACTGAAGCTGGTAAATGCCCTTCTTGCCCCAAGCCTGTGTATCAAACATGAGAAATGGCGTGAAGACTGTCACCGCGCAAATAAATTGAGGAGAGTTACTCTCTACAATAACATTTTAGTTTAGTTTGAAATCGAGAATACCCTTCCAAACTTCCTCTATCCTTTTGAAAGCTATTCTGTGTTTATCGAGAGTATAAGAGTAAGATTATGTAGGGTGAAAGTTTGCGTTCGGCTTGGCGCTGCAATAAAAAAAAGTACGTGTCTCCTACACATATTTTATGTGTCTCTCATTTGATGTGTGGGAATTTTTAAATATAAGAATGTCAGGGTTGAAAGGTACTGTACAAGAAGGATTTGTCTTGGTTATCTGTTGAGGTTTTAAACCATTAATATAAGAATTGATGCACTTCGGGATTAAATTTCGGACTCATTTAGTCTGGTTTGCCGGTGAAGGGAGGCAAGAGTTCGAATCCTGAACTATATAAATGTTGTTGGTTTTTAATAAAAGGTTTCCAGCTCTCCCTTCATGCAAATTTGTGTGCATTTTCTATAAGGATATACATGTTTGCAATGTAAAAAGAATTAATTTAAATAAATTACATATTTTAAAGAAAGCTATGCATGAGCCTATTTTAGATTCTGAACAAGATAATTTTAAATATTAATTATTCCTATTATCAACTGGTCTATGTAAAGTATTTTCATTTATAGAGTTTACGTATCTTTTTAGCTTTTGTAATTTATTGGATTTATTGAGATTAATTCACTGTAATAGCTTTATAGCAGCTGAAACACGCTTATTATATTTATTTCATTCTTATTATAGTAGTATAAAGTTGATATTTAACATAATTGATAATGCATATAGCCCGAACAGGCAAGAAGACGCAGTGCTAACCAATAGAACAAAAACATTTTAATTTAATTTCTTAGCTTGTTTTTTTTAACTTTGACATTATTTTTGTAATGGTATCTCTTAGATAGGTTTTTTAATAACTGATTATATTATTTTCTTGGCAAATGTTTGTATTAGAGCTGGTTGTACATAATATCTTACAATGTAATAGTCCAGTCAATATTACTGTTTTTATTCATGCATAGTCCCCAAGTATTTTACTCTCCTCAATAAAGAACTTATCTCAGTGTTCCGTAGTATCTTGGTTTAGGGCTTCGACCACCGAGGAAATATGTAAGTGTCAAAAAATAATAAAAAATTCAACCTTGCTCAATTTCAGAGAAGACGCTCAACAAGATGTTAGAACCAAAGGCTTTTTCATTTTTAATTATTCTCTTATCAATACACCAAGGCACCGAACTCATAATTAAGAGAGGAAACTCATGGCAATATATCACAAAAGCAGTTCCATTACTGACCAAGCTAAGCACGGTTCTGTTTTAAATTTATCATTTGGCATTTAATATGTCGGTCTGTCTATCCGGATCTTTGTCACATGACAACTCTTAAATGAGTGTACCAACTTTAACAAAATTTGGTCCGTGATATTAGAACCCAAGTCGAACTACGTAAGCCCATTTTGTTTCAATCTTGTTACCAGTTTAAATATGGCGGCCACCCATAACCTGTCTGTTCCACGATAGATGCCAAATGTTGGATGAATTTTATCGAAATCGGCAGGAATATTCTTTGAACCTAGGCCGGACGATGAATGAACATGGATTTAAATCTGGCTATTCGTTTCAGTAAGGCGGCCACTAAAAAGGTTTTCATTTAACAGCATATTCCAAATATAGTATCAATCGTCTTCCTGTTAAACTCTATCGCCAAGCAAAATAATATCAACTTCATATCCAAGAAGAGCTTATTGAAAAATATTTCAACTTCAAATCCAAAGAGAAATGACAATACTGTAGTAACAACAAGCAATGAAGGGAACGAGTTTTAATATTCATAAAACTAATAGTTTTAACAAACTATTTACCAAAATATTTAGCCAATAAAGCTATTTTCATATTTTCAAACCTACTTCCAGACTTCATTAGATGCTCAACCTATATAATGTATAAATATATTTAAAATAAATATTTAAAAATGATAAATGATTTATCTACAAATTATAAAAACTGACTGATAGTTAATATTAATAAAATAGTATCGATTTTGTCTATGGTTATTGTTTTTAAAACTATCTTACGCATAAAAAATAATTTTATATTTTTCATTTTTGTTGCATTTTATTATAAAATAACTTACTTGGGATTTTATACAATTTGAAATTAAATATATAATGCCTAAAATGAAGTTAACTTTTTCATTATTTATTTATTAACATTATAGAATAGAACTCTTCACGACCCTTAATACTATTTTTAATAGGATGTTACAGTTAATATATGTAATATCGTTATTAACAAGAATTAAATTTTTAACCAACGCCTTTAAAAGACATGTAAAAATAGGGCTTAGTAAATATTTTTAAATGTTACAATGATTCGTATTCTTATAGGAGTTAATTTAAGTGGATATTATAAATATAATTGAATTATATTGTACCTATTATATCTATATAAACAATAAATAATTTAGTAGACAGCATGCACATATATGTTACAGTACATATTGATTACAGAATTGACGCTACCTTTGTGTGGTAATACATTTGTATTTGGTTAACAATATACAGAACAAACTACATTGTAAGAGCTTGATGCAATGTGGGCTAGGTATTTATTCAAGACAAAGTTCATGGTAAGAGCTCCGTTTGAGATGGGTATCTTGGCCCGACTAGAGAGTACACTATTAAAGACTCAGTAGAGACCGTGTATATGGTAAGAGTTCTTTTTTTGGGATAGCTAGCGTGTCCTATCTAGAGAAGATACTATTAAAGACAGTAGTGACCGTGTTCTTTGTAAGAGCTCTGTTTGGTGTGGATCTGCCTGAATAGATATGATTATAGTAGAGACTCAGTAGAGACTATGTCCATGGTAAAGGCTCTGTTTGGGATGGATCGCTTGGCCTGAATAGATATGATTATAGTAGAGACTCAGTAGAGACTATGTCCATGGTAAAGGCTCTGTTTGGGATGGATCGCTTGGCCTGAATAGATATGATTATAGTAGAGACTCAGTAGAGACTATGTCCATGGTAAAGGCTCTGTTTGGGATGGATCGCTTGTCCGGACTTCTTGACCACAGCGTTGAAGCCGTTGTGTCTGTCGGCGGTGTAGTCCACAGTCCTGACAGTTCCGTCAGACTCCACCAGGCTGTAGGAACCCTTGACGACGTCACCATCACGTGACTCCCACTGGTTCTTCACGTCACCGGTGTGGGGGTCATGCACGGCGTAGTCGAACTTGTACTGGGGGTGGGCCTGTTATGATACATTGTTTTATTTACTGTAATACACTTTATTAAAGATTATTTCATAAAACTAAATGATATAATTAACTTAAAGTTGTCACAATAAAATTATAAATATAACGATAAACTTTATTGGACTGTTAATTAATATATTAATCTCACAAACATATCAATTCACAATTATTGATCATGATATCTATATTATATTTCTTACATGCACTTTAAAGTGATGTCATTTCAAAGTCACCAAGATATTAAGAGAGTATAAGATAACCAGCTTCAATTATCGCTGTACACAATATCTATTGCAATGTTTCCACAAAACAAAAGTGTTTGTTTTTTTAATGATAAAATTTGCACATACCTATGTTTAAGGCATGTATAATTTTTTTAATCAAAGTAAAATTAGGTGATATAGCTAATAAACTCCAATATTATTATTGAAACAATTTTATTTTGTATAAACTCACATATTCTTCACCGATATTGCTAGAAATGGCTGGTAAATGGCTGTAGCTGTGGCCTAGAAAGCCAGGATGCGCTCGAACCATAACGATGACAGCGATCATAGCGACGACAATCTACGGACACGTTTAACAACTCATTAACGGACATCTGGTGTTCTTTCAATACACTTTGAATTATATTATAAATTATGGGTTAAAGGCCGTATTAAATTATAGAAATATATTTGAAAATCAATTCTATTAAAATACTTCTCCTACTCATGGTCATCAGAAAAGCAAACAAAAGGTTGGTCTTAAGGTGGAGATACAGGGAGCTTTATAAAAGACCAGTGTTTTTGCAGTTTTTTATATCAGATCTTTTTTGGTTAAAATAAACCAAATATTTATTTTATACAAATATAGAGTTTAATTTTATTATCATGAAGATATCAACAGCTCTAAAATATCTGCTAAGGGTGTCTTGGAATTTCATGACAACTTTTTCTCCTCATTAAAAAGTGTTAGAAAATGCTACTATGATATAGAAGGAATGTTTGATTTATTTTGATAAATATATGTTTTTATAAAAACTACAAATACAGTCTTTCCTCACGTTCCTCCATCTTCAGCAAGCTAGTCTAACACGAGAGTGACGCCTTAGGGCATTCGGGCACCGAAGCGGGTCATAACGTTTTAAATTATTGTATACCTACTTGTGGTTTTATAAACATTTCCGGAGTTCAATCCTCGGTCCTGTTACAGATTTATCTGATTGTCAAACCCTTCCTTCTACTCTGACAAGATATGTATTAATCACAACTTGTGAATGTGTGGAATGCCAGGACTCCACCGTGGTTCGGATCCCACTTTAAACTGCAGGTCCTCCATTTCATCTCACTATCACCCTACCAATACACATTAGATTAAGTGCGTGTAACCTGAACGGGTAGTAAGTCGCGCTTCTGCTAGTAATAATAATAATAATAATAATAATAATAATAATAATAATAATAATAATAATAATAATAATAATAATGCATAATATGCGCGACTTTACTGGCTGTCTAAATCCAAGGCATTGCATATGGGTAGCAACTGGCTATTTTCGTGTATTTAGATGTCACAGAACATACGGTATTAACTTGTTCATTTAAGAACTACAATGCAAGGAGTGACGTGGTGGTCTAGGGGTAAGGTGTCAAACTTCTGTGCTGAGAGTCCGGGGTTCAATCCTCGGTCCCGGCACAGATATATCTGATTGCCAAACCCTTCCTTCACCTCTGACAAGATGTGTATTAATCACAACTTGTGAATGTGAGGAATGCCAGGCCTC